>JAVYIG010008983.1:0-83260 GCA_035222895.1 Strongylocentrotus droebachiensis
TTTTCATTTGTTAATTTATTTACAAGATCCATCCGCTCTTGTTAATGCTGTTTATACATCTCCTTCTCTCCCTCTCTCTCCTTTTCTTTCTGTTACTTTCTTTTCTTTTTTCCCCTTCTTTCCATTTCTCTCCCTAGTCTCTCTGTCTCTTCATACTTGTTTGAAGGAGAGTGAAGCCCTGGAGGGGGGGGGGGGGGGAGGGGGGATCGGGGATCGGTTTTTGAGCTACTTTACCCTGGGGCTACACTCTCCTTTAATCCCCTCATTCTATATTCTTCTCTATTCCTTTTTGTCTTCTTCCCTTTATCCTTTTGTTCTTGTTGTATGTAATTTGTATTATATGTATTTATTGTTTATTTATGCATACTTTTTATACATTTGATATGATTGTATTTATATTATACATTTTGTATAAGTTTTGTGTAATTTTATGTACGATCACCTGGGAGGAAATTTTTTCTTTTGCTTTGGAAGAAGACAATAAATTATATTGTCTTCTTCTACACATATCATACTCGGCTTTGTACAATAGATGCATACAGCCCATAGAGCTATATGATAAGACCTCAACTCAAGTGCAGATTGATTGTATAATGAACTCATTCACATGCAACTGTAGTATAGTATGAAAGTGGTTGACATCCACAAGATTGATACAAGATTGATACAAGATATTGTAAGTACATTTTCATTTTTGCCTTAATATTTTAATTTGCTTCATTTTCACTCATTAAACACTGTCACTTTTTGTTGTTATACGTGTTAGTATATCTTCCCCTTCTCTGCATCTTTTCCCCTGCCTGTTAACAATTGACATTGATGCAGGTAAGTGCAAGAAAGACTTGGCCTGCTAAGAAGTGGGATGTGTGAGATTAAGTGAAGGGTTAAGAGATGATGATTATTGATTAATGTTTTAATATTAATATACAATCGATGCATGCGCATGAGTTCATTATACGATCTATCTGCCCTCCTTCAGGCTGTGTGTGCCTATTGCACTCAACCTAACTCTAGGAAGCATACCGGTCCAGAAGATCGCTTCCTGGACCGCTTGTCTGTTCACACTCACAGTTAGACCGAATCTAGCCTGGATCGGTCTAGGAAGTAAGTGAGAACAGGGTCTAACTATGAAATGTTGTCAAACTCAGTGTCATCTTACATGTACTTCAATATCAACCCCCTGCTGTGCCATGGGCAGAAAATCTCACCATGGATTTTGAATATTTATCAATGTTTCTTGACCTAGAAGTTTTTTTCTTTTACTATGAATAAAAACAGCTACCTTCATTGTGAAGTTGTATCAACGGGAGATATTTTCTGCCAAATTTATCAACGAAAGAACAAAATTAATTAAATTTCACTCTTGAAAATTCATTGATGACATGTTTAGGAAAAAACACAGTGGCCCAAATCATCTTGGCATTGTAAAATGTTCAGCTTACAAGATTTTATGTGCTTTGTGCATTGTCTTCTTCTGTACTGAAGTATACTACTATGATCATTATACTAATGATATGTTCAATCCTTATCGTGTTCAGGTAAATACCTTACTCATATGTATTATACCGTGTATGAAGATTCTAGGCCTGTGATTGGTCAACACTGCATGAATGAATTTCGCTAATGACTGCTGGGCAGTATAGTGAAAAATATTGAACTGGCACAGTTTTACTTGCTCGTACAATGCAATGGTTTTATTTGAATTTAACAATCGATACGTGCAGTAAGATGCACACAATGCTTTTAGATGGGTAAATCTACCTGTACTCTACAAATACAATGATGAAATATCTCTTTTTAAGAATTGATCTGGGGGGGGGGGGGGATTTATACAAGTATTGACTGCCTATTTTCCGGGTCCTGCATACAAAATTTATTAGTTTTTGATTGGTTGAGAGCTTCTTCACGTGATGAGAAAAATTTCAACCATTTTAAGGTTGCTCTGAAAAAGGACTATTGGGAGTTTTTTTTTTTTTTTTTTTTTTAAAAGGTCATGTTAATTTTGTTTAAATTTTGTTTTCTTCATTTTTTGTTAGATTTTATTTTATGATTATGATTTTTTTTGTTTTTTTGTTAAAATGTTAAAATTGTCATTGTTGTTGGATGCAGGATATAAAACAAACATACCCAGCCTTCTTTTTGAGGTACTGGTTTAAGCTATGGGCCATGATGACTCCAATAGTACTATTTGCTTCAGGGCTGCGAACATCAGCAAATTGTACTATATTGGAGTCACATCTTACCCATAGCTGTAACCAGAACCTCTCAAGACTGTAATTGTATATTTGTATACTATTAGAGTCACCTCTTGCACATAGTTTTAACCAGAACCTCTCAAGACTGTGTATATTTGTAATTTTGTATACTATTAGAGTCACCTCTTGCACATACCGTAGTCTTAACAAGAATCTCTAAAGACTGTGTATATATTTGTATACTATGGCTCCTTAGTGATCTCAAGACTGTACTATGCCCCTCGACTTTGTCTCAGGTCACAGTAGTTTTGAGATCACCTTGGGCAATACAACTTTTGATGCTGGCCATCAAAGCAGTCAATAATTGTATTTATATCATGCATACAAAATTTATTGGTTTTTGATTGGTTGAGAACTCGTCACGTGACCAGAAATATTTTAACTATTTTAAGGTTGCTCTGAACAAGTACTATGAGAGTACTACCTGTATTTGGGAGTTTTTAAATTGATTTTTTTTTTTTTCAAATCTTAAAGGTAATACAAAGTTATGACAGTGTAAATAATAACTCTTTATGTTGTATAGCTCCCTCTCAAGGTCACCCTATTAATTAAGCTATAAAACAATGTTTCTTGACTAAAATCGACTGATTAGCTATTCCCATTTGGAAATAATATATAAAAAGTACATATTCTGAGATTTTCATGGTCGCAGCTACCATTGTACGACCGTAGACGCTATTTAAAATCTATCAAAATTTACCAGGAGCACCGGTAAATTTTTAATTCAATTTTTTCTCGAAAGCAGAAGTGTTTTAGGGGCTAAATTTTCTAGTGCTTATAATACATCTACAGGGTCATCTAAATATATCAAAATTGTTAAGAATCACTATCCACCCACATTTTCAAATTTCCCAAAATTTTGTAATACCTTTAATTTAATGAAAACAGAATATTTTTAATCTTTTTAGATTGACTTTTTTTTTGTTCTCCCCAAAATTGTATTTGTTTTTGTAAATAAATTTTTGATGCAGGATATAAAACAAATATACCATGCCTTCTATTCGAGGTACTGGTTAAAACTATGGGCCTCGGTGAGTCCAAAAGTACTAGTCACCTCTTGCGCATAGTTTTAACCAGAACCTCTCAAGACAGTGTATATTTGTATGATATCATTCAACAAAGAAATGATACTCTATTTTGTGCGTCAACATGAAAGAGTTAATATATTTCTCTTCCAATAGATTTATACATAAATAATGTGAAAATAAATATTTGATATAAAGAAATGGAATTATATCATGAGCCTGGAGCAGTCTTTGTCCTTTGCGACATTTTCAGTGTTTTTTAAGAATTTGTGTACAGTGAGTGCTAAAAAGGAATATTATGTTTTTGGATACCTAATGCTTCCCCTCTCTCAGAAACAAACAGAAGAACCAACATTTATTAATATAAAGGGAAATCCAACCTTGGTAGCAAACTTTAGAGGAAAGCAGAACAATCAAAGAAAAAGAATGGTGAAAGTTTGAATGAATTCGGACAAAAACAAGAAAGTTATTAATTTGTAAAAGTAGTAATCTGCAATATCTCTGTGATGTAGTGGCAAACAACTTTCCCATTTGTTAAAACACGAAAAGTGACTCATTTTTTGTTGGAATGTATGACTTTTTGAGGGTCTATGCTCTTTAGAGAACCTATAATACCGGTAATATGCTATCCATAATTCTGTATATTTTTAGTATAGTGCCCCAAGGGGAGAAACACAGGTTTAATGATATCTTAAGTACACCACAAACGGGAGAGTTATCTGCGTCTACATCAGAATCCACTGACCAAACTTTGTCCATTCTATTTTTCTGCTTACAGGATTGGATTGCCCTTTAAATTTGAAAATGTTGTACAGATATGCTACACTGACAAGTTGATACAGAATTGAGCTAATAATAATTGTACAAAATTCACAAGTATTTTCAATTTGAAAAATATGAAATTTATTTGATTCTTTTAGACTGATTCAAGTGACAAAGCACTTTACAATGCATACATGAAACAGAAACATCTTTTAATTTGATTAATTATAGAAATAATTTACAATTTGATAGAGACTATGTTTCGTCTAAACATTATAGAATTACAATTATATCGTTTGAATCACATATTACTGATGGCCATGAGTGGACATACTCTTACATTTTTGCAGTCTTGCCGCACCTTATCTAAACAAGCCTTTAGGCAGTAGGACAAGATTATGGAATATGAAAGACTTTAATAACTGGCAATCTGTAAATGTCCATAATTGGACCATTCCAAACAGGTTAGGAAGGGAAAGAGATATTGCATACCAGTGTGTTATAAGAGAGATAACTAATGGGAATGAGAGAACATATGAATTATGAACGGAGTGGGACTAGAGAATAACGGAGAGAGAGAGGGAGAACGGACAGAGGTTATATACTATGTACTCTTTCTTTTTTATTTGTTAATTCCTTAAATATTCTTATTCTTCTTTTGAGACCCAGAAAGGCATTATCATGGTCTAAAGCTGCGTTTTTCAACGGGGGTGCCACCAGAGAAATTCGGTTTTATCAAAAATATATTCTGGACTCACATCACTTCATTCATGATAACATGGAAGTGTGATAATTAATTTCCTAGGGTAAAAAGATCGTCAGCACCAGGCGGAGTCATCAAAATGGGTAATACTTGCAGTGCTTGCTTCTGTAAAAGAAAAGAAAGAAAACATTAAGTATCCAAGATATTTGCTAGTATATCTTTAGTTTTGAATTATTCCATGTTTAACACTTCAAACAATGTCATTAATTTGATGTTTATGTCTTCAGAAACAATAATAATATAATAACTAGAAATGCAATCGTGTCACAACGATGTGCGTGCAATGACGCCATGTTTCTACGTGTCAAACGAAAGAGCTTCTCTCGCCCTATCCAGAGCAATTTGTACGAAGTCTGTAGCTTCTGTGATATTGGAGATAGGTAGGGCGAAAGAAAGGCCTCAACAGTGACCTTGATGGGATGGTAGTGACTATGCCTACGAAGTTTGAAAGAAATTGGGATATGGGAAAGGACGTAGACGGTAGAAAAGGGCTCGCAAGCACTGCGTGCAAAAACCAAGGGGATTTGGTGCATGTTCGTCATTGCAATAAAGATCGTTCTGGGGTCAAAAGCGTGAACCCGATATGCCCCACAGACAATGCGTGTAATGCATGAGCGGAAAACGTACAGGATCTGTATTATGACCGGAGTTAAATTGTTTTTTCTCTCTCTCTTTATGTCTCTTTATGGGCCGTATTTGGTATCATTAGAAAGAGAATTTCATGGTTGTTATTGTACACCACTCTCTTTTTTTCTATGATAATCTTATCGAAACACGTGTTGTAAAAGAGATTTATAGGACAAAATGGCGTCTTAAATGGCCCCCTTGACCAATTTCAAAAATCCGGCCAAGAGGTGCCCTGCGTATTGGAACTTGGCATGTCACTGCAAATTTTAAAGGAAAAAAAAAGGACGTTTAGGGGACGAAAAGCAGTCTGAAAAAATGACGTCATAGCCGATACGTGTTAGATTCGGGCGGAAACTCGGCGGAATTCGTGTAGTGACCTTTGTTCAAATGCAATTTACTCACAATTTTCTGTGTGAACATATACTATAATTGGTATCATTCGAAAGGGCACTTCATTGCGGTCAGTTTGACACAATTGACCTATGCGCGCAACGTACTGCACGCATTAAACGCGCTATTACGTAATGCATAGTAAATTCATCATTTTTGGCGATAACTTTGCGCTGACGTATTAGAATTTTACTAAACTTGGCAGACAGTTGTCACGTATATGGATACAAATGTATGCCAAGTTTCATCGATGTAGGTATAACGATCGCTAATTTAGAGCAAGTTGAAGTTATTTCTCAATTTTCTTGAAAATGGCGAATTTGGAGGGCATTTTTCGCAAAGTCGGTCAGTGTTAGGGTATATAATTTTGTATATGGCTGGAAAGGGCATATCTTCAAGTATCTAAATCCAAAAAAGGGTACGGTTTTGCCAAGCCATAATGAAGATACGGCCACAGAGAGAAAGCCAATTCCCAGAACTTTAGAGGGCGCTATTTATGCTTTGCACAGCCATTGGAGCATGAAATTTGGCATGGCTATGTGCAATTATGAGATAAGGATACTGTGAGATTTAAACACAAAACGGAATTTATATGAGAAAGTTATGGCAGTTTTAGATTTTTAGGGTTCCATTTTTCAAGAATTTTAGAGATTTTTGACGGAGTCGGTTTCAGATTTGAATTTTGAGTATGTACATGGCATTTTGAAGGTCAAGTCATATGTCGCAGATGAAAGAACATCTCTCAGACTACCTAGAGGAATTTGTTAGAAATTTGTAGGATCTAGGATAGTGGAGATAGGTAGGAATTAGAAAGAAAGGCCTTAAAATGGACCAGAAACGGACAAAATGGCGCCTGGACGGTTATGCATGAGTGATTTCGAAAATCGAAGAATGTAGTGACCTTGATAAGATGTTAGAGATTATGCCTATGAAATTTGAAAGGAAAAGGACACGAGGAAAGCACCTAACTAGGAATAACAAGCACTGTGTGCAAAACGAATGCGATTTCCGGACGATAAGGATAAGGAAAAGGAGGAAAAGGAGGAAAAGGAGAATATTAATGGGGCAGAATGTGAACGAAAACAAGGCAATGACGAAGGTCGTCATTGCAATAATACTGTAACGATCCGCTCCGCGATTGTGACGTAACAAAGAGGCCTAACTTATATGAGTCATCGATTGTTGTTTTCAAGCGCGTCATACACGACGCACAATGTTTACATAAATAATTTGCATACGAGCGCTTGACATGGATCTTTTACTGAGATGCTTTAAGATGTTAAACTGTAATTGTTCATACGTATATCACATGAATTTGGATGGAAAGTTGTTTAAACATTGTATCTTGTTAATATTAATTGCAACTGATATGTCATTCAGAGTGTTGTATATGATTAATGGAAATATAAGAGATTTACTTAGATATTTTGCTCTGAACTATGAGAGCTGCGAATGAGCGTACGGAAAGCACACGGACCCAGCGCTAGCTGTTTCTGACGCATTTTAGAAGAATTTCAGACTCAGAAATACTTATGTTGATTTCTGATTATTCTCTGTCCATTGCAAAACACATACTCTTGTGGAATTGTATGGTTTACTTTAGGTTTTAAAGTTCATTAATGAGAAATAACGGATACAGCTATTACGGACTAGCACAGATTGAAGCTTGTCCATTTTACGCTACGCGTGTGCTTTCCAAGATCGCTTAGCGCATCGTTTTCCCCCCACGTCCGCATTATGCCTTTATAACCCGTAACATTTCTTAAACGAAAAGGAGTAGTTGGCATTGGGCGCTCGTCGGGATAACAGCTATTTAGTCTCTCCCTGGAAATCCCCCCCCCCCCTAAAGGACTTGGAATTGGGCGCTCGTCGGAACCACACATTATAAGCTCTCTCTCCCTCCCTGGAAATCCTCCCATCTAAGGAACTACACGTATTTACAACTGGAATATGAAGGTACAGAACCAAGTCGACGCTGGAATTAAGATGCTGGAATTAATATACCTCAATTAAGATGCTGGAATTAATATACCTCTATTAAGATGCTGGAATTAATATACTGGAATTAATGAACCACTATTATTAAGACGCAGGAATATGCCAAGTCCACCTCTCCCCATATGATGCCATGGAAAACTAAGACGGAAAACTCCCAAGTCCCATAAATCCCTATGAATCATTGCCCTTCACTTTATTACATGTATTAGAATATAAGAACGACAATCATATGAATGCATTAAGTATAATTATATACCTCATTTTAAGATTCTTTACTAATCCTGTCTTCTGATTGGTTGAAAATGCAGTCATGTTCTTAACCATGCCCGCTAATTGAAATTCATAGTCATTTTTCCCGGCTCTACCGGTTTATATCCATTTTTCATAGCACTTTTTCCATGGCTGTGAAACGTGACGTCATTTTGCTGCGATCCCCATTTTGGTTTACGTGTTACCGTATAAGTTTCTTTTGTGCGATGACCGATGCGCAATACGTACCGTTAACGGTGTTTGAGTGCAATTCGATTTTGGTCGCTGCATTCAGGCGACGAATCTACCAATCCACGCAGCGCAGACGACCGATCGCCATTTTGTGTACTAGTCTCGATCGCAAAATACTGGGGTTTTTTGTTTCCAATTTTTTGTCAATAAAGAGGCAAAATGGAGGACACAGCTATGCCAAGATTTCAACTTATGGATGACATTCAGCTGCAAGACTTAATCGATTCTGCTGATAGCAAAAATACGAAGTATGCAGTAAAATAAGGCATTAAAATATTTGAAGAGTTCTTGCGAAATGTCAACACGGACCTCGGAGATGTAAACAGACTTCCGAATGCAGACCTGGACAAGATCCTTCAAAAATTCTATGCGGGTTGCAGGCAGAAGAACGGCGATTATTACAGCAAGAAATCAATGCTAACGATCAGATTCGGAAATGGGTGAGTCAACATTTCCTTTTTTTCGGTATATAAAATATATATTGACTGCTTTTAATATTCGAGGCATAGTTGTTTCTATAGGGTCTCGGGAAACTCACAACCTGCTATGACCCCGCGGCGCAAGCGCCTTGGGGTCATAGCAGGTTGTGAGTTTCCCTTGACCATAGGCGCCGGAAGTGGGGGGGCAGGGGGGGCAGTTGCCCCCCCAGTCAAAAAGGTGGGGGGGGCAAAACGCATTTTTGCCCCCCCAAAACGCCCCCCCCCCTCCAAAAAAAAAAAAAAAAGCAGTAAAGGAGTAAAGATGGATTGTATTTTTAACCCCAAAGAACATAACAATAATAAAAACCTGAATTAAATCACATATAAAATTCTATTCAAAGAAAGGAAAGTACTGTTAACAGGAATTAAACATTGCGCATGCCACCTATATTTATCAATGGAGGTTTTCATAATAGCGATACGCGCATATCGTGGACATACCGTGAGAGAATGGGTAAGCGTGTCTATTTTTGTGTTGTTATAGGGGTGAGAAGACATGAGCCCCTGAACGCTTCCAAGATCGGTTGAACTTTTTAAGACCCCTCCCCAGGACGTCGATCAATTACATGTATGTGCCCCCCCCCCCCCCAAAAAAAAAAAACCCATCAAACTCTGGCTACGGCCCTGCTGATGGGGGGGGGGGGGGGGTCATTCCTTTTTATGCGTTTGCTGGAAAATGAGAAATTCCCAAATTTACAGTCGGGCGAAAAAATATGCTTATTTAGAAGCCTTTATGTGATGGTCTGCAAACGGTTGGGCTCGGGGGCTCGAGCCCCCCTCTCACTTTTTGAAAAAGTATATTACAGAGAAAAAGAAAGAAATAGAGAGAGAAAAAATAAGTGACCTGCCAATGTCACAAATGTGGTATCAAAATATGCTCATCTGACCGGAATTAAATGCCTTAAATCCCAGAGCTTCCGAGGGCTCTGCCCCCTGGACCCCACCAAAGAGCCTAAGGCGGACCCCTGGATGCTCATCTGACCGTAATTAAATATCTAAAACCCCTGAGCTTCCGGGGGCTCTGGCCCCTGGACCCCACCATGGGCCCTAGGGCAGGCCCCTGGATGCTCATCTGGCCGTAATTAAATACCTAAAACCCCTGAGCTTCCGGGGGCTCTGCCCCCTGGACCCCACTAAGGGCCCTAAGGCGGCCCCTGGATGCTCATCTGACCATAGTTAAATATTAAAACCTCTGAACTTCAGGGGGGCTCTCCCCCTTGACCACATTAATGGCCTTAAAGAGGGCTCCTGGATGCTCATCTAACCGTAATTTAATATCTAAAACCCCTGAGCTTCCGGGGCTCTGCCCCCTGGACCCCACCAAGGGCCCTAAGGCGGCCCCTGGATGCTCATCTGACCATAGTTAAATATTAAAACCTCTGAACTTCCGGGGGCTCTCCCCATTGACCACATTAATGGCCTTAAAGAGGGCTCCTGGATGCTCATCTAACCGTAATTAAATATCTAAAACCCCTGAGCTTTCGGGGGCTCTGCCCCCTGGACCCCACCAAGGGCCCTAAGGCAGGCCCCTGGATGCTCATCTGTTCATAGTTAAATATTAAAATCTCTGAACTTCCGGGGGCTCTCCCTCTTAATGGCCTTAAAGAGGGCTCCTGGATGCTCATCTGACCGTAATTTAATGCCTAAAAACCCTGAGCTTCCGGGGGCTTTGCTCCCTGGACTCTCCGCCAATAAGGGACCTGCCAGTGTCACAAATAAGGTATCTTAATATGCTTATCTGACCGTAACTTAATGCCTAAAAACCCTGAGCTTCCGGGGGCTCAGCCCCGTGACCCCCTTCCGAGGCTCATGCCATGGACCCAACACCAATTTACGCTCTACCTGATCGTTAATACTCCACTTTGAAAAACGTTCCACGGGGCCTGCATATAACGTGTAAGAGTGGTGGTTTATGCAGATTTTTCTTCTGCCCCCCCCCCTTCCAAACGTTTTTGCTCATTACGTCACTGCCCCTGGAAGGTGAGCCCCCTGGAATGTTTGCCCCCCCAATCCCAAACTGCTTCCGGCGCGCCTGCCCTTGACCCTATAGAAACCACTATGCCTCTCAAAGCAGTCAATATATCCTTACTATGAGCACAAGGTATTTGTGACAGTGGTGATAGAAAGATGTAAATATTTGAAGTACATGCATTAATAAAAGTTGACCATTTTCTTTTGTCTTGAAACTGAAATTATGAGTCTATAAACACTTTGTCTTTCTTCTTAACTGGTACTCCGTCATAGTCGTATATTTCGACGAAACGAACGTAAATAAGTATTGTAGCTTCCCCCGTCTTTTCTTCAAATAAAAGAAAAGATCTAATTACTTTAACCGCTCGGACATTATAAATAAAATGTCGGCTGACGAATATCCTGACAGATATCCGGACAGATATAAAGAATCAGTTTCCCCGGCTGGGAAAGAGAACAAACCCGACGTAGAGGTCGAGGTTGAAGACGGAGGCGGGGGCGGCCGCCACAATACGTTTATAGAGCGCAGAAACTATCCAACATTAAGTATATACCGGTATTCTACTGCGCTACAAGAGCTCCTGATATGCTTAGATTTACAGTTAATTGAAAAGATGTGTTTTCAGTTCTGATTTAAAGATATTCACAACTATGTATTTTAAGTTGATCCCACAACCTGGGTGGGTTTAACATAAAAATAATGAATGTTTCATGTTTAATTGTCTAACAGATGTGGAAATGAAATTAATAAATCTAGGTCACTGATTATCCTAATCAGTAGATGCACTATGACAATTAATTTCCTAGGGTGAAAAGATGGTCAGCACCAGACGGAGTCATCAAAATGGGTAATACTTGCAGTTCTTGCTTCTGTAATAGAAAAGAAAGAACAAATTGAGTATCCAAGATATTTATTGCTAGTATAACTTGTATAACAGTGGGCAAATGCATTAATAAGCAACCAGGAAAGGTTCATGTAGACAGAAAATTCTTTAGTAGTTCCTGGTGATAGAAACATACATTTTATGAATATTGATGCCGCCAAACAACATTCATCGTGAAAAACCCATTCCAATATTCCGTGTAAGGAGATCTCCAAAAAACATAGTTCATGAAAAACATATTGCTTTTGGTTCCAATCGCGTAGCCAGGATTTTTTATTTTAGGGGGGGGGGGGGCGCCGGGGCCAGACGCCTTAGTTTTTTTTTATGTGTGTATTTTGGAGCAAACCCCCCCCCCCCCCTCTCCCTTTGTGGATTTTTTGTTTATGCCAATGGCTGACCTAAAAACGGTGACCTTACCCCCCCCCCCCCCCGCTTACTCAGCGGCTGGCTGAGTCGTTGCGAAATTTTCTGCCCTGATTTAAAAAAAATGTTAACCCCCCCCCCCCCCCTCCCCCCTTGAAAAAATCCTGCGTACGCTACTGGCCGGGGTGTAGTGAGCACGCAAAGCGTACGATTCACTTACCCTAGGGGGTGGGCGCGGAAACTTTGACGTTTCATTAAAATAAGACGATTCGTTGTACCATTCTCGACTCTTAATCCTTGTCTGAATTCAGTTCCCGCCCTCCCTTTGACGTTTCATAAATTATTAGAGAAAGAAGATGATTCGTTGTACCGTTCTCGACTCTTAATTCTCATCTCAATTCAGACCCCCCCCCCCCTCCCGTGCGAAGCGCGGAAGCTTTGACGTTTCATAAATTATTAGAGAAAGAAGACGATTCGTTGTACCGTTCTCGACTCTTAATCCTTGTCTAAATTCAGTTTCTTTTGACGTTTCAATAAATTATAAGAGAAAGAAGACGATTCGTCGTACCGTTCTTGACTCTTAATCCCTTTTCTTCCTATGTCCTCTTCCTTTCTTCTTGCTATTTTTTTTGGGGGGGCCGGCGGTTTTTTTTTTGGGGGGGCGACAACCCCCACTGCCCCCTGGCTACGCGCCTGTTTGGTTCTTCATTTGACTCTCTTCCTTCTTTAATTAAACCAACTTAATCCTCTCTGCGGGAAACTCAATTCAATGAAACAGAATATCAATGATGCCAAATTTCAGGTTCTCAAAATGAGAGAAAATTTCTACTCCTGATCTCATACAAACTGTCTGTTTTTTAAAAACATAATATAAAAATTACGTTCCAACTACCAAACAACAAACTTCCATTATCTCCTTCTTCACCCAGATATACTTATGATACCAGATACGCAAAATTATGAAATGAAACAGTGACCTACTGGAAAGCATAGCTTGTTTTTGTAGGTTCCCAAGAATAAATATAATATGAACATTATTTTCATAAATCATTTTAAAGTTTCTTAATAATCACAGTAAAATAGATATAGTATAATAACATATTTTCATAAATCATTTGAAAGTATCCAAATAATCAAAAAATACAAAAAGAAAAGAATGATGTAAAATAGATATAGTATAATAACATATTTTCATAAACCATTTGAAAGTATCTAAGTAATCAAAAAAAAAAAAAAAGAAAAGAATGACAAAACGGGACACAAATGACAGGAAACTGACATAATAAAATAAGACAAGACATGACCTCTTGCGAGTAATATCCATTAACTTTCATTTCATTTCATTTCATTTATTTTCATATTTCTCATAAATATACATATACATATACATTTTTTTCAATAATACATAATAATAACAAAGATAAGTGGTCAACATGAATAACTGATTTAACTAAGAGAAATATGATGGGACCTACATGAAAGCAAGCTTGTAAGGCTGTAGGCCCCAGAAAAGTATTTGTGGTAATAAATGGAGGACGGATATACATGTAATAGTGACCAGTCTAAATGAATCAAAAAATAAAAAGGAAATAATAATAAACTTGCGGTGGTGCTGTTTATATTATCCCTTCCTTTCTTACAGTGTAAATAAAAGTACACGTACTTAAGTTATCATACAATGGGTGCTCAGCTGGTAAACGAACATTACAGATAATAATAAAATGAAAACATTTGTTTATTACATACATAAATAGAATAACGAAGCGAGCAAGCACACTGTGTCAGCCGTCGCACTCTCGAGAATAGAAGTAAAGATGTTTTATTGTTGTTGGGTTTTTTAAATACGTATTTCGGAAAGCACGACAACCAAACACAACGCGCCTGCACGCAAAGGTCATACATTGACATCAAGATATGCTTTGAAAAGCAGTTCCTTCAGTTTACGTTTAAAAGTATATAAGGAAGGACTTTCAATTAACTCTAACGGGAGGGCATTCCAGTAACTGGGTCCTGTAAACATAATCGGTAATTTTTTCTCTTCATTTTTTGTTTTGATGGTGAATTATTGGGGGCGGGGGGGGGGGGGGGGGGGGGCCCTTACAAAAAAGTTGTATAGAATTCTATAGAACGCTTTATAGAGTTCTATAGAACTCTATAGAACTCTATAACATTCCAGATTCTCTATAGAACTTTTAAGAATTCTCTATAGAAAGCGGTTTCCTCTATAGAATTCTATAGAATAAGTTTTCTATAGATTTAAATTTCTATAGAAAAGTTAATTCTCTATAGAATTTTTAAGGTTGTCTATAGAAATCAGTTTCCTCTATAGAATTCTATAGAATAAGTTTTCTATAGATTTAAATTTCTATAGAAAAGTTAATTCTCTATAGAATATTTTAGGTTGTCTATAGAAATCAGTTTCCTCTATAGAATTCTATAGAATAAGTTATCTATAGATTGAAATTTCTATAGAAAAGTTAATTCTCTATAGAATTGTTAAGGTTGTCTATAGAAATGAGTTTCCTCTATAGAATTCTATAGAATAAGTTTTCTATAGATTTAAATTTCTATAGAAAATTTAATATAAAAAATGGCGTCCCCACTTCTCTATAGAATTTTTAAGGATGTCTATAGAAATCAGTTTTCTCTATAGAATTCTATAGAATAAGTTTCCTATAGATCTAAATTTCTATAGAATTCTATAGAATTTTTTTTCTATATGAAGATATGTATCTCATGCATATTCATGATAATTTGCATGTTTTCACAGAAAATGTAATTATCATGATCTGTCAAGCAAATGTGACAATTAACATCAATTTTGTGATTTATATTTTCTTAGACAATTATTGACAAATATAATATATATGTACGATTTTTTTAAACATGTAACTTAAGACGTAAAATAGATATATTAATATATGTAATTTACTAACCAGTAAAAACATGTATAATTTTGTATATATGTATGTAAGATCTCCGCACTACTTAATTAACAATATATACTCAACTGTATTTTGCTTCAAATGATCTTTGTGATGGAGCAATTGCAGGAGTCTATATAAATATGGTTTAGTCGGTGGCCAGATGTCATGCAATATTGATTATTAATTATCAATTGATTGCTGGTCGCTACTGAATAATAAACTGGTTTTCAACTGGTAAATAATGGTCTATAGAATTATTTACAACAAAACTTCTATAGAATTCTATAAAAAATATCTATAGAATTTCTATAGGCCATTCTATAGAATGTTTTATAGAGATTCTATAGATGTCCGTTATAGATTTCTATAGAATTTGTATAGAAAAGTGGCCCACTTTTCTATAGAATCTCTATAAAACATTTCTATAGAATTGCTATAGAATAAAATGGTCTATAGAATTCTTTATAAAAAAATTCTATAGAATTCTATAAAACAAATTCTATAGAATTTCTAAAGGCCATTCTATAGAATGTTTTATAGAGATTCTATAGAGGTCCGTTATAGATTTCTATAGAATTCTTATAGAAAAGTGGCCCACTTTTCTATAGAATTTCTATAAAACATTTCTATAGAATTGCGTATAGAAATTCTATAGAATTTCTATAAAACATTTCTATAGAATTGCGTATAGAAATTCTATAGAATTTTTTTTATAGAATTCTATAGAACTTTTTTGTAAGGGGGGGGGGGGGTATATCCCCCCACCCCCCCCCCCCGGGATCATTTTCTTTTTCTGTTTTCCATCTCTCATCTTCTCTCCTATCTTTGAATTTTCTATTATTTATCAATTTCTCTTTCTGTCTATTCTTCATTTATTATTCTATCATTCTAAAAAAAAAAATCTTTCGTCATGTTATTCTTTGCTTTTCTTCTATCATTTTTCTCTTTCTGCTTTTCTTGTTGTTTTTCTATCTTTCATCTTCTCTTCTATTTTCCATTATCCGTATTCTTTATCATTTTCTCTTTCTGTCTTTCCTTATGTCATTATTTTGTTCTATCATCTCTTATGTTATTGTTTGTTGTTATCATTCTATCATTTTTTCTTTCTATCTTTCCTCATGTTATTCCATGTTTCTTCCTTCTATCACCTTCTTTCATCTTATTCTTTGCGTTTATCATTCTATCACTTTCTCTTTCTGTCTTTCCTCATGTTATTCTTTGTTTCTTCCTTCTATCACCCGTTATATTATTCTTTGTTTTTATTATTCTAATATTTCCTCTTTCTATCTTTCTTAACGCTATCCTTTGTTTCTTCCTTCTATCACCTTTTCTTATGTTATTCTTTGTTTTTATTATTCTATCGCTTTCTCTTTCTGTCTTTCATTATTTGTTGGCTTCCTTCTATCACCTTCTCTTTCTCTTATGTTATTCTTTGTTTCATTCTATCATTTTATGACTTTCCCTTTGTTATTCTTTGTCAGTCTTCCTTCTACATGTATCACATTCTTTTATGTTATTCTTTGTTTTTATCATTCTATCACTTTCTCTTTCTGTCTTCCTTATTCTTTGTTTCTTCCTTCTCTTATGTTGTTCTCTGTTTTTATTATTCTATCACTTTCTCTTTCTGTCTTTCCTTATGTTATTTTTCTTTCTTCTATCACCTTCTCTTAGACCTATGTATTTTTTATATTTTATTATTCTATTATTTCCTCTTGCTATTCGTTGTTTTATCATTCTAACTTTCTGTTTCTCTCATCATTATGTTATTCTCTGTATCAAATTTTCGCGCGTTTAGTGTAATGTTATGAGCTGAAGTTATGCAGCACTCCTAATTTGAATATAACTTACACCTGTATTGTTAAACAGCCATGCACATTTCATTCAGAAGCAACCATGCAGAAAGCATGCACTCTCCAACACAGTACTCTTGGCACACAGAGTGTGTGATGTATGTAATGAGTAATTAGCCATGCACACATTCAACCCTCATTGAGAGTATGTGAGAGTATGTTATTCTCTGTATCAAATTTTCGCGCGTTTAGTTCCTGAATTATTTACGCTCCAATCATGAACCTACTAGAACATGCTCCACCAATCGTAGTAGCCGACGTTCGGTGCGAAAATCGAAAGTGCGAATGTAGCGCGCTATATATAGCAAGGGCGCGACGGTGATGACGTACCTACCGCGGGAAGCGAATTCGTTCTTCACTTGTTGTGGAAGGGGCCGGGTCAGCTGTTCGTGTTAAACTTAGGCTATCAATTAGGGTATCAAATAAACACACTTTCTAATGATACCAAACACAGCCTCTAGAGATGATCATGCCATGACATGACAGGGGAGATACAATCGATCAAACTTGAGTTTCCAAATTTTTGTCGGGGGTTTATCTTCTGCTATTTTTCCGCTGAGTGAGATGAGACAGCGTCTGGCTCCACTGATCGCCTATACACTGAACGGCTAAATACGTACGTGAGCCGAGCTGAGGGCCTCGGCCTCGGCCAGTACAGCGCCAGGGAGGTTTTTCCAATACAGTTTCTGTGTGATTGCCGATCTCATCGCTCGCGCTCCCAGTCATATTCTTCAAGAAGACGGTCAGATTATCTGAAAGTAAGTCACTATATTTCAATGTTTTACAATGAATTTCGATGTTATTTTGAAATTAGGCCTAGATCTAGACCTAGGGCTAGACCTCTAGATCTAGATCTATATGAAAATGTTTTCTTTCCAGTATGGCAGTAGGCCTATATAGGTCTAGGCCTAGATCTATGGCAGTAATAATGGCCGGTGCTAGTGTACTTCCGTAGGCCTAGAATCTATCCCATTTTTTTTTTAGCAGTTTCAATTCATATCCATTCTTAGCAAAGACATTTTAGCCCAATTTTTTACTAATTTTAATCATAATCATATATCACATTTTCCACCTGAATTTGGATCACATCCGACATCGAAGCCCTAAACGGAGGCTTCCCGACATCGGGAAGCCTCCGTTTAGGGCTTCGATGTCGACGTCGTTGCTCAGTACCGTCTCTACATGTAGACCTACATGTATGCTACACAGCTCTCTGCACATCAAACTGAAGCTATCAGTCTAAAATTATGCAAACTTGTTGTTGTTGTTGTTGTGTTTTGAGTTATTGGCGATTAGTCAGTAATTTGACTATTGTCGCCAAAATACTTTACGGCACGTGTTATATCTCTTGGTTATATCTCTTGTATGGTTTATGGTATCGTGCATGTGCGTAATACCATAAAGCATACAAGTTTTGGACTGATAGCTTCAGTTTGAGGTGCAGAGCTAGCGTAGAGACGGTACTGAGCGACGACGTCAACATTGAAGCCCTAAACGGAGGTTTCCCAATGTCGGATGTGATAAAAATTCAGGTGGAAAATGCAATATATGATTATGATTAAAGTTAGTAAACAATTTCTCTAAAATTCCCTTATTTAGAATGGATATGAAACTGCTAAAAAAATGGATACGGAACTACAAATTTTTAGACAGGGTCTACCAGGCCTTCTCAACTGGCGGTGCTTGCGGTCAGTCGGAGTGGCGCGCAATTGTTGCAACAACAAAACAAAAAATAGAAAGAAAGAAAATGTATATTTTAGAATTAAATACTCAGCTAAATCAAGAAGTTGCAGTCAAATTTGAGCCCAAAATGCCTGCTTAACAAACAGGGCAGCGTTTCTCGAAACCGTCATAACTACAAGTTCACCGACATCCCATTGACACGCGTGTATTAAGTTTAACACGCGTTTCAATGGGATGTCGGTGAACTTGTTGTTATGACGGTTTCGAGAAACGCTGCCCAGGAAGAAAGGGGGATTCATCGTTTTTTACCATTGTATACGAATCTAAACATAAGGTCTGAACAACAATTAGCTTACGATGGGATACCAATTTTAACATTGTTAATGTCTGGAAATATCTTGTTTTTGTTTGTTCGATTTTCACTTTATTTTTACATTTGCCGTGTTTATTGCACACAAAAAACTACATATAAATACCTCCAGTGTAATTGTACCCAGGACTTGTACAAATTTTTTCACATCAATATGAAATTATGATTGATTAAACTGTGGAATGAAATGGTGCTAAAAATGCCCCATTTGGGCATTTAGAAAGCCCTAAATCCACCAGCTTTGCCCCTGGACCCCAACCATTTTCGGCTCGGTCGCTACGCTCCCTCTCAGCACGGTCAACCATACAGGGTGGCACTTCAACTACAAATTCTTTTCTTTTTGGCACTTCTAATAAACTAGTTGACAAGGGCTGGTCTAGATCTACCCCGTCTTTCAATAAGGGAGTTTACAGATAGCACATGGTACAAATGACCCCAAATATCCACAGCTCTTTTACACATGGAGAAGTTCCACTTTGAGCATCTTCGAATAATAACTGCCAAAGCCCTAGATGTGCTTCATGAATACCTTTTGTTTGCCCTCTTGAAAAGAATACTTCCACCTGCGTATCTTAGAATGTACCGTTGGTGCATAAATGAATAATGTTACATAACTTTCATGAGCGCATATCCAGTATTCATCTCTGGTGGCTTTACCTTTTTGGTACAAATGACCTTTATCTGCCCATGCGCAGATTGAATCTGTAAACTCCCTTATACATGTGTAGCTATCTCTAATTAAATTGTTGAATTAAAAAAACAAATATCAATGAATTAAAGGGAGTGTATCATGGGAAATACTGGTTAACGCCATCTACGTCTTCTCTTGGACAACTGCACATAAACTAATGGACTTGATTAACTGGGTCAGCGCGCTAGCGTTCGCGAAACAGACCGAAGTGCTCCTCACGCTTCGGTTTCGTGTATTTTGCACGCACGTGAATGCTGCAGTCGCGTTGTCCGTAGTCTTTTAAAACCCGATATTTTCCATTATCTATTCTTTATCATTTTCTCTTTCTGTCTTTACTTATGTTATTATTTTTTTCTTCTATCATCTCATGTTATTGTTATCATTCTATCATTTTTTCTTTTTATCTTTCCTTATGTTATTCCTTGTTTCTTTCTTCTATCACCTTCTTTTATCTTATTCTTTGTGTTTATCATTCTATCACTTTCTCTTTCTGTCTTTCCTCATGTTATTCTTTTCTTATATTACTTTTATTACCCCCTACCCTAGGATAGTTGAGGGGGGGGGGGGGTAGTTGTCCTAGAGGATGGTTGTCGTAGGGGGTAGTTGTCCGGGGGTAGTTGTCTGGAGGGTAGTTTTCCTGGGGTCAGTTGTCTCGGGGAGGGGGGGGGGGGGGGTAGTCGTCCTAGTTGCCCTAGGGGGTAGTAGCCTATCCGATATGCGTCAGTCTTTATAGCAAGTGTACTAATCGCCTTATGGAGACAGACATCGACGCAGGCGTCTCCCACTCTCTTTCTTTCTCCTCCCTCTTGCCCTCTCTCTTTCTCTACATGTACATGTATATCTATATCTATCTACTCACATCTCGCTCTATCTCTCTCTCTGTCTCTCTCTCTGAACTCATCATTATTCATATCAATTGTGTGACGCGCGTATTCATGCATGAGTCATAAGACTAGCCTTTTTTGGTAATCAGTCCCTTTTATTCAACCAATCAAATATCATCTCCAAGTTCCTCATTGCTCATTGGTTTATTTTTGTCCATGTGACATAAGTATTCATGAAAGAGCTTTACAGGGGGTTCGTAAATTTTCTACGAACGAAACAATGTAAATAAAAGAAAATTCAACTTTTCATGTGCACCACTGATGATAGGCACTCGGACTGACGCCCGCGCCGATTTCTGTCTCCATAACGCGATTAGTACACTTGCCATAAAGCCCGACGCATATTGGATAGGCTAAGGGGGTAGTTAACTGGAGGTGGTTATCCGGGGGGTGGATGTCCGGGGGGGGTGGATGTCCAGGGGATGGATGTCCAGGGGGTAAGTGTCCTAGAACCATCTTGATAATCAGACAGGCGATCGGCTTGTAAAAGTCATAGGATTCCTGACTGACCTAAAGTAAAGGTTTATAACTATGATTGCAGCATATGAGCTACATTTTTGTAAATCCAGGATTTTGTCTTATTCATAGAAGTATTTTTAAACAAATTTTTGAATTATAGATCTATATTTTGGGCACAGATTTTCCATAATATTTTATTTATAGAAATATGAAATTTGCAAAATTGTTATACATTATTGAACACTTCAATATGGAGAGCTGTTTCTAAGATGTAAATAATCATATCTGATTGATACCCATCTGTTAAAACCCAATTACACAGGTAAATCACAGTTTCCATTGTATTTGATCTAAGCTATAATACCTCAATCACTTTCTTATCTAGATACTCCATAGTAATGAATTGATGCCAATTACCCCTTTAAATACTTGTGAATTCACATCACCTTATATCTTGACCAATCAACTTTATTTTGTTCTTTCCTTTTTGCAGAAAACGATTTTAAAAATGACACCTTTGCAAAGTAATTAATTTTGTCACATTGCAATCCATAAGGAAAAAATGTCATTTTTTCTAAGGAAACATGTATCTTTTCTTTTATTTCCAACTTCAAAGATCTATGCTGACATTGACAAGGAAACCAACGCGACATTCCAATAACTGAATTCCTGACCCAACTATGGCGTTTCCAACAAGTTACAGTGATGGTGCACTGAGTGCTGATGTTCAACGCGATGCAAACCCTGGTGCTGACTCTCTCAAATACCGCCCTCTACTAAGCATAATCAGCAAACAATTAGGAAAGAATTCGACAGATATGGAGAAGCTGAAGTACCTGTGCCGGGACCTGGGGGTTGCCCCATGCAAATTTGAGAATATGACCCAGGGCATCGGCCTGTTTCTCGAGCTAGAAAAGCTGGCTCTGATCACAGCAGACGACATTTCACTGCTGGTCGTTCTGATGCAGGCAATCAATCGCTGTGACCTGGTGAAGAAACTCAAGTCATGGAGCAGCAAAGAAGGGAATTGGGCCCACAGGTTGAGTCCATATAGGTGAGTGAGTCAGTCTAGTTGGGGAGAGGGTAAAATATACTATTTACTTCACATTTTTAGGCCTACACATGTAGATCTAGTAATGTTTTGATAAATGACATCTGTTACACTTTTTGTTGTTTATATATATAGATTACCAAAAGTATTACTCCGGTAGTCTTTTTCTCCTAGGTACTTTAATGGATAATAAAGTGCAATTCTTGAAATATGCAAAGAAAATAACACTAGAATTCTCACTTTTATTGTGATATTCTATTGTGGTCCAGGACGTATGGAGGGGCTTATTCAAGGCTTAAAACTAAGAGGTGCCCGATACATATAGGCCCCCTAATTCTTACTCTTGACCCCACAAATTTCAAATTTAAACAGGGGACCGCTGCCACCATGTTGAAAGATCAGATGAACGGACAAATAAGAGATCACTGTAGACAATGTTCATGTATAAGTGGCCATCTTGAAAGTGCTTTATTCAGGTATCCTTCCGCCAATCGCGGCCTCATTACGCACATCAATGAACTATTGGTGTTGTTCATATAGTACCACAACACCATTCTTTATACAGGCCTTAAAAATGTCTGTATGAACCCCTTTCAATAAATTTAGTGGGGAGACTTGGCTCATTAGCAGTGTATTTAATAATTAATCTGTGGAAGGGGTTTGGGCATTAATTGCTCTAGTCGTGAATCAAGGAGGAAAGTAACCACACTCTATTTTGGTTTTGCAGGAGACTGATGCTACAAATATCTGACAGTCTGAGTCAAGAAGAGAGGACAGAGTTTACTTTTGATCTCAGTGGTGACCCTCGTCTTCATGTAGAAGCCGAGGATTCCAGGTCGTTTTTAGAGGTGACTTAGCAAGAAATCTTAGATTTCTCACACTCTGTATCTTAAAAAATTAATGTAAAAGTGTCTTTGAAAACTATGTATCAAATTGGCAATATGAATATTTATTTGGGGGTAGCTAGGGAAACTAGTGCTGTAACATCACGGATATCTCCAATTCCGTTTAACCGCCAGTCAAAACCGGACGGTTTTCGGTTAAACGACTAAAAAATAAATTTAAAAAAAAAAAAAAAAAAAAAAAAAAAAAAAATCGTTTTTTTTTTTTTATTTTATTTTTTTATTTATTTTTTAGTCGTTTAACCGAGCCAGGTCCGTGTGAAAAAGCGGGAAGGACTTTCATTTAACTGTGAGGTGCATTTGAAGGCGAACTTGAACTTGTCACAAATAATAGTAACAATGTCGTTTTTAGAAGAATGTGTAAGATCAGTAATGTAAATTAAAAACAGTAGAGGACCTAGGATATAGAACCTTGTGTGTAAAAGTTGGATGAATTATTATTATAAACTACATATTGAGATCTATTACAAAGATTACTTTCAAACCAAGATGACAGACAAATTGGAGTGTTGTTTTAGTTTTCAAGTGGTGAGTCAACACACAGAAACTGAGCTGGGAGACATTGCCAGGCATAGTGCCAGGTGGAGGGGCATAAATCGAAACTTAAAAAAAAAAAAAAAAAAAAAAAAAAGGGAAAACGAAACCGTCCAATTGAAAACGGAATCCGCCATAGGCGGTCGGATACCGGACGGTTAAACGTTTGACTACAGCACTAAGGGAAACCTTCCTTTACATATTTGTACTTGTATTTGATTGGTTGGATGGTAAAGAGTGAGGTTATCCTATTAGCATAATGTTTTGATCTGCTTTGTTTCTTAATTGTTTACGAGTGACGTCAAAGTAGATATGGCTTCGCGCATGTTAGCGAGTTTATGAGGAACGTATGTGATGCATGATGTCATGAGAGTGGTTTAATCAAAAGTTGAATGACACAAAGTAAATCTAGTTTTAGAAAAAAAATATCGCAAGCACAGCAACTAAAATTGAGGGGTACATACTTTTAATGCTGTACATTTCTGAGAAATTCCCTTGATCAAACATGTGTAAACTCCCTCAACAGAGAAGCTATCTAATTTATAGTGGCTTCCTGTATTTCCTTGTGACACAAGGAATGTCTATTTTATGGCTTTGTTTATGTCATAATTACCTGACTATAAAAAAAAAGTATATTATACGTTTGTATGTGACTTTCAATAGGTTTGTGTTGAGGTTTAGTCTGTGTAATGTAATGTTTGGGAACTAAATTTTTCTACACATGTATTGATTGTATCTTGGGAGTTTTACAGGTTATTTTTCGTTCCTGACTGCTAAGAAAGCATGTGTATGCTTGTAAATAAGCAGCCAGAGGACACACAGCTTTAAGTCTTCTCTGAGGGACTTGGTAATGAGGATTAAAGCCTTACCATAGGGCACTAGCGCATCAACTTGGTTTCGAACCCGAGACTACCGCTCTACCACCAAGCCATCGCGTTTTCAACCTGGATTTATCCTAGAGTATTGTTCAGGTCATAATTCCTTAGATGTAATCCACGTTTTGTTGATATTTATTTCATTCATTGATTCATTCTCCATCAACTTTTTAAACATCAAGAGCTATTTTCTCTCCTCCTTAGCTCTTTGTCCTGTTGGAGAAGCACACATTGATAGGCCCAGGAGATCTGAAATACTTCACCAATATCATGCAATCCATCGGGAATATAGCCATTGTCAAAGAAATAGAAAAATACCTTGGTAAGAAGCTACTTTGTGAATTCATGATAAAAGAAATGATCTATGAAGGTCAATACAATGTATTATCAGCCTTTCAAAGACTGCAAGTCATTTAATTAATGATTAAAAAAATATCAAAAATGACTCCAATTTGATGACATAATATTGTATTCATTTCAAATTACATGCAGGCCATATGCTACTTGGATTCATGTGAGCACTTGTTTTTTTAAAGATTTTTTGTTTTTCTATCAGTTTTGAACAACTTTCATTATTGTTCAGTGTCATTATACATTTTATCTTAGATATATTTCCAAGTTGCATACTATTCTTTTTTTTTAAATCAGCCATTGAAAGGTCATCAGTACATAACATACAACCGTCTTCCAGCCCAAGTTGTCAAGGGATACTGCCTCCTCAACAATCCCGTCAACCACAGCAGAACTCACAGCAACGGCAGCAGGAACAACAACCAGCATTAAAGACGGAAACTGAGGGTAGAACAAGTAGTGCAACCTCCGGTTTAAAGAAAATGCAGGAGATGAAGATTGCTGAGCAGAGGAGGGCGGCGGAGAGCACGCCCTCTATCAAGACTAAACCAGGTGATGACGAAAGAGAAGCATCGGTCACAAGGGACCTTCGCTTGGGACCAATAGAGGATACAACAGGATCATCAGGTACAATACTTTATTTTCCACGTCTGGCATGTTTTATGTGGTTTCCTGGTATCATAGACAAACATCATTCATGTATGTTTCAAGAATTGAAGTATTCAAGGGAAACTTTCAGGGGAACTACCATTCAGAGCATTCCAAGAAAAATATCCATGTAGTTTTGAGATACTTTGAGATAAATTTAAGAAATATAAGAAAATGTTGAACTATAGAAAGCAGAGGAATAGTTACATGTAACTGCTGTGTGTAGAAACCTTTCATTTGCACTTTGGTCTGTAATGTCTGAGGTCATGCAGATACATGAATTAACTTACCATTTATTAGAATCACAGCAAAGCAGCACACTCACTAACGAGAGACAGATAGTTCCTGTTTATCACCTCCGGAAAAAAAGGACTGAAATTTTTGATCAGTTGGGAATAGCAGACAAAAACACTGTATGGTGTCCGCGCTCGCTCAAAGAATATTTTAACACGTAAACCAATGGGTATCGCAGCAAAATTTTATTATTTTCCTGGTAACCGGAATTTTTAGGGATCTCACTCTTGGACTATTAATCGGTTTAGGCATTTTTCGTTTCTTTACGGGAATATATAAACTCATTTCATAAAGTCCTGTCAAGGAAAAATGGAACACTATAAAATGAAGCTTGAATCTTCACTGTACATGTATTTTTACTTAACTTTACATCTGACCTATTTTTATTTAGAATCAGAGCAAAGCAGCACACTCACTAACGAGGGACAGATAGTTCCTGCCCAAACTGCTACTGATATACCACATCCAAATACAGGTAATAAACTCATTTCATAAAGTCTTGTCAAGGAAAAATGGAACACTATAAAATGAAGCTTGAATCTCCACTGTACATATTTTTTTACTTGGCTGTTTTTATTTGCTCAATGGGAAGTTTGCATCTGCTGCTATCACCCCGATGTGCGGCTGGGTGGCCGGCGCGCCGAGGGGTGATAGCAGCAGATGCAAATTTCCCCGAGAGCCAGTATAGAAACAGCCAGTCCTTGAGTATTAAAGCAGTCGATATCCCTTTTATATGCCGAATTCAAACAAAAATCTACCAAGAATTCTTACCTTATCCTTTTATCGATTAAAGATTGGTTAAAACATCACAGAAAATCTGAGAAACTGTCTGTTTATCACCTCCGGAAAAAATGACTGAACTTTTTGATCAGTTGGGAATAGCAGACAAAAACACTGTATGGTGTCCGTGCTCACTCAAAGAATATTTTAACACGTAAACCAATGGGTATTGCAGCAAAATTTTATTATTTTCCCGGTAACCAGAATTTTTAGGGATCTCACTCTTGGACTATTAATCGGTTTAGGCATTTTTCGTTTCTTTACGGGAATGGCTAAAGTCACAACTATAATTTTGACCAATCAGATGGCTGGATTTCTTAAGTGAGGTATATAAACTCATTTCATAAAGTCTTGTCAAGTAAAAATGGAACACTCTAAAGTGAAGCTTGAATCTTCACTGAATGGCTAAAGTCACAACTACAATTTCGACCAATCAGATGGCTGGATTTCTTAAGTGAGGTATATAAACTCATTTCATAAAGTCTTGTCAAGGAAAAATGGAACACTATAAAATGAAGCTTGAATCTTCACTGTACATGTATTTTTACTTAACTTTACATCTGACCTATTTTTATTTAGAATCAGAGCAAAGCAGCACACTCACTAACGAGGGACATGTGGAAGTACCTGCCCAAACTGCTACTGATATACCACATCCAAATTCAGGTAATAAACTCATTTCATAAAGTCTTGTCAAGGAAAATGGAACACTATAAAATGAAGCTTGAATCTCCACTGTACATATTTTTTTACTTTTTTTACTTGGCTGTTTTTATTCGCTCAATGGGATATTTGCATCTGCTGCTATCACCCTGATGTGCGGCTGGGTGGCCGGCGCGCCGAGGGGTGATAGCAGCGGATGCAAATTTCCCAGAGAGCCAGTATAGAAACAGCCAGTCCTCGAGTATTAAAGCAGTCGATATCCCTTTTATATGCCGAATTCAAACAAAAATCTACCAAGAATTCTTACCTTATCCTTTTATCGATTAAAGATTGGTTAAAACATCACAGAAAATCTGAGAAACTGTCTGTTTATCACCTCCGGAAAAAATGACTGAACTTTTTGATCAGTTGGGAATAGCAGACAAAAACACTGTATGGTGTCCGTGCTCACTCAAAGAATATTTTAACATGTAAACCAATGGGTATTGCAGCAAAATTTTATTATTTTCCCGGTAACCAGAATTTTTAGGGATCTCACTCTTGGACTATTAATCGGTTTAGGCATTTTTCGTTTCTTTACGGGAATGGCTAAAGTCACAACTATAATTTTGACCAATCAGATGGCTGGATTTCTTAAGTGAGGTATATAAACTCATTTCATAAAGTCTTGTCAAGGAAAAATGGAACACTCTAAAAATGAAGCTTGAATCTTCACTGAATGGCTGAAGTCACAACTACAATTTCGACCAATCAGATGGCTGGATTTCTTAAGTGAGGTATATAAACTCATTTCATAAAGTCTTGTCAAGGAAAAATGGAACACTATAAAATGAAGCTTGAATCTTCACTGTACATGTATTTTTACTTAACTTTACATCTGACCTATTTTTATTTAGAATCAGAGCAAAGCAGCACACTCACTAACGAGGGACATGTGGAAGTACCTGCCCAAACTGCTACTGATATACCACATCCAAATACAGGTAATAAACTCATTTCATTAAGTCTTGTCAAGGAAAATGGAACACTATAAAATGAAGCTTGAATCTCCACTGTACATATTTTTTTACTTTTTTTACTTGGCTGTTTTTATTCGCTCAATGGGAAATTTGCATCTGCTGCTATCACCCCGATGTGCGGCTGGGCGGGCGGCCGCCGAGGGGTGATAGCAGCAGATGCAAATTTCCCCGAGAGCCAGTATAGAAACAGCCAGTCCTTGAGTATTAAAGCAGTCAATATCCCTTTTATATGCCGAATTCAAACAAAAATCTACCAAGAATTCTTACCTTATCCTTTTATCGATTAAAGATTGGTTAAAACATCACAGAAAATCTGAGAAACTGTCTGTTTATCACCTCCGGAAAAAATGACTGAACTTTTTGATCAGTTGGGAATAGCAGACAAAAACACTGTATGGTGTCCGCGCTCACTCAAAGAATATTTTAACATGTAAACCAATGGGTATCGCAGCAAAATTTTATTATTTTCCCGGTAACCAGAATTTTTAGGGATCTCACTCTTGGACTATTAATCGGTTTGGGCATTTTTTGTTTCTTTACGGGAATGGCTAAAGTCACAACTACAATTTCGACCAATCAGATGGCTGGATTTCTTAAGTGAGGTATATAAACTCATTTCATAAAGTCTTGTCAAGGAAAAATGGAACACTATAAAATGAAGCTTGAATCTTCACTGTACATGTATTTTTACTTAACTTTACATCTGACCTATTTTTATTTAGAATCAGAGCAAAGCAGCACACTCACTAACGAGGGACATATGGAAGTACCTGCCCAAACTGCTACTGATATACCACATCCAAATACAGGTAATAAACTCATTTCATTAAGTCTTGTCAAGGAAAAATGGAACACTATAAAATGAAGCTTGAATCTCCACTGTACATATTTTTTTACTTTTTTTACTTGGCTGTTTTTATTCGCTCAATGGGAAATTTGCATCTGCTGCTATCACCCCGATGTGCGGCTGGGTGGGCGGCGCGCCGAGGGGTGATAGCAGCAGATGCAAATTTCCCCGAGAGCCAGTATAGAAACAGCCAGTCCTTGAGTATTAAAGCAGTCGATATCCCTTTTATATGCCGAATTCAAACAAAAATCTACCAAGAATTCTTACCTTATCCTTTTATCAATTAAAGATTGGTTAAAACATCACAGAAAATCTGAGAAACTGTCTGTTTATCACCTCCGGAAAAAATGACTGAACTTTTTGATCAGTTGGGAATAGCAGACAAAAACACTGTATGGTGTCCGCGCTCACTCAAAGAATATTTTAACACGTAAACCAATGGGTATCGCAGCAAAATTTTATTATTTTCCCGGTAACCAGAATTTTTAGGGATCTCACTCTTGGACTATTAATCGGTTTGGGCATTTTTTGTTTCTTTACGGGAATGGCTAAAGTCACAACTACAATTTCGACCAATCAGATGGCTGGATTTCTTAAGTGAGGTATATAAACTCATTTCATAAAGTCTTGTCAAGGAAAAATGGAACACTATAAAATGAAGCTTGAACCTCCACTGTACATGTATTTTTACTTTACTTTACATCTGACCTATTTTTATTTAGAATCAGAGCAAAGCAGCACACTCACTAACGAGGGACATATGGAAGTACCTGCCCAAACTGCTACTGATATACCACATCCAAATACAGGTAATAAACTCATTTCATTAAGTCTTGTCAAGGAAAAATGGAACACTATAAAATGAAGCTTGAACCTCCACTGTACATGTATTTTTACTTTACTTTACATCTGACCTATTTTTATTTAGAATCGGAGCAAAGCAGCACACTCACTAACGAGGGACATGTGGAAGTACCTGCCCAAACTGCTACTGTTAGACCACATCCAAATTCAGGTAATAAACTCATTTCATAAAGTCTTGTCAAGGAAAAATGGAACACTATAAAATAAAGCTTGAATCTCCACTGTACATGTATTTTTATTTTGCCATATTGATGTGCATTGAAATGATTGACATCACAGACATTTTGTTTCTGCCCCTTTATGCTGTGATGGAATATTTCAATTATTTAATCTCAATCTTCAAAATTAATACTTACACTTTAGTATGTTTGTAGGTAATATGTTTCTTTTACCTTAATGTGCTATTTTGACGTTATGAAAGTTGTTGACTCTTTCTTATTAATTTCACTTAGAATGAAAGACTAAGACATTCCTAAAACTTAAACAAAAGCCTGGTATGAGAAATATAATATATTTTCAATGATAATTTTAAGGTTAATAAAAAAATTCTTTATGCTATGGCACAAACAATTTGAATTTAATACATACATGTATCATCATTCATATATGAAGACCATTTTCAATATCATTGTTTTGTTTTCATTGAACACTGTTTGTCATTGAAACCTTTGGTACAGGAACCTGTACCTGAAGACCATCAGAACATAAGAATGGCTATTCTTGTGTCTACCAAGCAGTCTTTATACTCAGATTTCACTGTTGAACATTAAACCATTAATTTGTTTTATTTCATCTATAATGATGCAGGCCATATGCCAGACTTGCCAAAGTACAAGATGGATAATACGCCCAGAGGAATCTGTATTATCTTCAATGCAGACAATTTTGCAGTGGAACATCTAAAAAAAAGAAAAGGCACTCAAAAGGATGTTGGTAAGTTCAAAGATTTATCCCTTCAATCTTAACTCTGTGTCATTAATTTTATTTCATTTCATATCAAGGAAGACAAGGAGTACAATAATTTTAAAAAATGCAAGAAAATGGAGTATAATAACAAAAGAAAAGAAACCATCAGCTGATGCCTGTGGATCACCAAAATAAATTAAGTTTCTGTATAGCGCTGTCCTCTTTAGCTGATGGTATGAAACAATAATAATTCAATATTAAGAAGACGAGATAGTTTTTACCTCATATGTAAACTTCAAGTTTGAAATAAGTCATGTTTTGGAAGGTTTCACCAGCGCTCTGAAAATTGGTTCTTTATCGGAGTATGACATTTGTCCATCTTATTTATATGTTTTTAACAGATGAATTGCTGAACACTTTCCAAAAAAATCTGAAGTTCAAAACTGAAGTCAAGAATGACCCAACTGCACAGGAATACATTGATCGTCTGAAAGCAATCGGAAGAATGGACCATTCAAAATATGATTGCTTTGTCTGCGTCATTCTGTCGCATGGATGTGAAGGCCATGTTTTTGGCACTGATGGAGAAAAGGTGTCCATCGATTCCTTGACAGGTATGTATAACAAAACACTTGATGGTAATGAAAACATCTTTGCCGTTTCCAGATTTATACCTTAGAGGCATAATTTTGACAATTATATCTGTTACATCTGCTTTGAATTTGGAATACATTAAAAATCCTCCTTGTAACTCTTCATGAAGAATCAATGAGTGCTGTTTTGATAATGGAATGAAGAAGAGGTGTGAGAGAGAGAGAGAGAGAGAGAGAGAGAGAGAGAGGGAGAGAGAAATAGAGAAATAGAGAGAGAGAGAGAGGTGGCGGGGGGGGGGGGGTAGATAGAGAGGGAAAGAAAACAAGACAGAGAAAGAAAAACAAAAATGGAGAGCGTGAGGTTAGAAACTGTGAAGGAGAATATATATGGGGACTGGCTAATCCTTGTATTGACCTAGTTAAACTTTACCAATATAGTCCTATTAGCTTGCATATTCTAAAAATAAATTATTTTCCCCCTCACATCGCTCTCAGGATTATTCAGAGGCGATCGTGTACCATCTCTTGTGGACAAACCCAAACTGTTCTTCATCCAAGCTTGCCGGGGAGATTATCCTCAAGAATCTGTTGACATCCAGCAAGACGGACCCACTACACTACCCTTTAAATCGGACACCCTCATCAGTCATTCCACAATCCCGGGGTATGCTTCCTTAAGAAATGCTAACTCGGGCTCTTTGTTTATCATTTCGTTGTGTAACATCATCAACAACAACTACAAGGAGAGAGTGGATCTTCTTTCGATGCTTACCATGGTTAATGAGCTGATGAGTCGTGAAGCTATAGAAGGAAAGTGGATGGAGATTGAGAAGCAGATTGGGAATCCTTCTCACTGGCTACGCAAACGGATCTTCTTCAATGAAGGACTGAACGAATAGACATTTGCTTTCGAAGCATCAACAAAAACAAATGTGATGTCTGACTTAACAGTGTCTGGGACAAAAGTGTCTATATGGAGAGTGAGTGCGAGTTGGTTTTTCCTGTCGGATCTCATTATTTGTGTGTTAGGACCGACCTTAACCTCACCATCTGGAAGATGTGACTTGAATTCGAACACAGGTTAGTCACATAGTTGGTTTGTAGGTGAAGAACGAGAGCTGACTACTTGACCAATTTATGTCACCATCCGAAAGACACATCTTAGATTTAAACTGGACCAGCTCAGCATCGCCGCACTGTCTATTTCTCCTTCTAATGTTGTCATGTTTTTTATAAGACACAGTGAATGATCCTGTTCTTGGCAGAAAATCAGTTAATCATTTGCATTTTTATTACATGACAAAGTATGCTGCAAAAGACCATGGCAGGGATGTTTGTGATGGAACAATTGACAGATGTCATGATGCTGTATTCTATGACCCTAGAACATTGCACAATATTAGAAATTAATGGAAAGAGTTTGTCTACCATTCAGGAGTGGTGGGGATGAAATACTTAAGCAGCTCTACATAAATAATAAATCATCATTTAGTAACAAAGTTCTGACATTTTTCATTTTTTGTGATTCAAATAGAAACTTCAAATAGTGTTCTAAAAGAACTATGATATCAAACCTTATACCCTAATAAGGTAATATCATTAATATAGATAAGGTTATATCATTAAATTGTATCTTCTTGGAAAACGTTCTTCATAAAAATGGCACTGAATACTTTTATTGAAAGTTTCTTATCTTATAAGGAATCATAATAATACATGATCAATAATATATTTAATGCTTTTACTATGTTACATGAATTTTAAAAGCAAAACTCCTGAAAATCCACGTTGTACTGCTATTTTTTTCCTCCAAGATATCCATTCCATGATATATTCCACTTATGCCATAGTGTATTCTTGAATATGATTGAAAAAAGATAAACAATTGCAAGAAGAGTATACCGGTAAGCAAATATTAAGTTAACATGTGTTTATAAATGGAATAATGTCATTCTAAATGTCATTGCTTTTGATCTCATATTAGATTAGTAAACTAGATTTTTGAGAGAGTTTGGATGCGTTTCTTTCCGAAATTGCAGACTAGCTACTTCATTTGGTTTTATACAACTCACTCCTAAATCTTGATCAAATGATTGGTCAAATGCAGTTACATGTCTTTCATCGATTTTACCGAGACTATCCCATGTTTTTTAGTACATTATGCGCAGTAGTGGGCATAGAGGTTAGAGCACTTATACTGTGTGTGGGCCTATACCGGCGCTATATAAATATCCATATTATTATTATTATTATACTTGCATAGCACTATGTGTATAGAGGTAAGTGCGCTTATCTCTGTGTGCGCAATAAATGAAGCCTATTAAAATTGAGATTTATTTGTCAGCCAAACTGTACATTATGCGCAGTAGTGGGCATGGAGGTTAGAGCACTTATACTGTGTGTGGGCCTTTACCGGCGCTATATAAATATCCATATTATTATTATTATTATATTTGCATAGCACTATGTGTATAGAGGTAAGTGCGCTTATCTCTGTGGGCGCAATAAATGAAGCCTATTAAAATTGAGATTTATTTGTCAGCCAAACTGTCACAAAACAATTAAATCTTAATTAATTATTTTTACAATCAAATAACAATAATCTATCGAAAATAATATCGCTAGTGATATTCGTTTGTCTTGCAATGTATGGTCAAAAAGGGATCTAAAAGATCACAACGTTTCGTGCGCCGCTGCGATATTATTTTTGATACTACATCCGCAATGAGTAATATATTTAACAATAATCTAGTTGTTTCCCGAACTATATGTATCATACTCAGCCTAACTGCTTTGTACAATAGATGCATACAGCCTCAACTCGAGTGCGGAAAGATTGTATAATGAACTCATTTGCATGCATCTTTAGTATACTGGTAGTATGAAAACTCAGTGTTTCTTGACCTAGAAGTTTTGTTCTTCTACCAGAAATAAATCAGCTACCTTCATTGTGAAGTTTGTATCAATGGAACATATTTTCTCCCAAAATTTATCAACGAAAGAAATCTTGAAAATTCATTGATATGTTTAGGAAAAACATAGTGGCCCAAATCATCTTGGCATTGTAAAATATTCAGTTTGCAAGATTTTATCTAAAGTATCCTTTCTTAAATGCCTTGTGTATGTTGCATTGTCTTCTTCAGTACTATAGTTGGAAAATGTATACTACTATGATCATTATACTAATGATATGTTCAATCCTTATTATGTTGAGGTAATTACCTTTCATTGCATAATAGTTAATTATGATAAAATGGAGAACTTGGCATTAGTCATGAACAAATATTTTGCCCTTAACGGTAATTAAAATGATGTATGCATATTAACCTTATCTGTAGAGTACTAGAAGTACCGCATATATAAATTATATCCTGCATCAAAAATTAATATGTCTTTGATTGGTTTAGAGCTCGTCACGTGACCAGAAACATTTCAACCATTATAAGGTTGCTCTGAAAAATAAGTTTGGTAGTACTATTTGGGAGCTGATATTTTTAATATTTTTTTCTCTAAATTTGTTATTAAAATTGTAAAATTGTAAACAAATTATTTTATAAAAATTGGTATAATTTTTATTGAAACTTTTTTAAATCTTATTTTGTTTTGTTATGTTTTTGTGTTGATGCAGGATATAAAACAAATATACTTTGCTTCAGGGCTGAGCCGCTCAGCAAATAGTACTATTGGAGTCGCCTCTTGCCCATAGTTTTAACCACTGAACCTGTCAAGACAGTGTATATTTGTATACTATGGCTCCTCGGTGATCTCAAGACTGTACTATGCCCCACGACTTTGTCTCAGGTCACAGTACAGTTTTGAGATCACCTTGGGCAATACTTTTAACCGTGCCCATCAAAGCAGTCAATAATTGTATATCTTTCACAAAGATTTAATACTCTTATATTTTGTGATTTGACATGAAAGGCTTAATATATTTGACTTTCTATTTCTTATCAACGACAATAGATTTATACATAAATAATGTGAAAATATATATATATTTTTTTTAATGTGAAGAAATGGAATTATATTATGAACCTGGAGCAGTCTTGTCCTTTGCGATATTTCAGTGTCTTTTAAGATATAATTTGTGTACAGTGAGTGATGAAAAGGAATATAATGTTTTGGGATAATGCTTTACCTCTCTCAGGAACAAACACAACAGAAGAACCAACATTAACTAATATAAAGGGAAATCCAACCTTGATAGCAAACTTACTCTAGAGGAAAGCAGAACAATCAGAGAAGTAGAATAGTGAAAGTTTGAATGAAATCAAATTAGTTTTTTAGTTCAGAATTTTTTGAAGTATTAATCATTATAGGTAAGGGCTCTTCAAATTGGCTGAATCTGTAATATCTCTGTGATGTAGTGGCAAATAACTATCTCATTTGTCAAAACACATATTAATAATGACTAAAATTTCATTTTTATTAAATTTACGACTTTTCGAGGGTCTATTCTCTTTAGAGAACCTATAATAATATGCTATCCATAATACTGCATATTTTGAATAGTGCCCTAAGGGAGAAGGCACTCGGGACAATCTACATGGTCTTGTATTCCAAACATTCATAGTTCTCTTATTATTGGTCCTATTTATTACAAACTTTATCCATTCTGTTCATCTTTTTTTCTGCTTTCATACAAATGAGCTTATTACAAGATTGGTTTGCCCTTTAAATTTGAAAATGTTGTACAGATATGCTACACTGACAAGTTGATACAGAATTGGGCTAATAATAATTATACAAAATTCACCAGTATTTCCAATTTGAAAAATATGAAATTTATTTGATACTTTTAGACTTATTCAAGTGACAGAGCAACAACAAAGCACTTTAGAATGCATACATGACACACAAACATCTTGTAATAAATTGATGAGTTATAGAAATAAGTTATAATTTGATAGACTATATTTCCTCTAAACATTATAGAATTACAATTTTATTTCGTAAGTCTCGACGGAGACTACGTGAGAAGCCCGCTCTAGCATGTAAGTCAATTCGTTCTTCGCGTGGTAAATGATTGCAGGAAACTACAATCGACTCGTCAATCTATCGATTTTTCGTCAGTTTTTCTGGGTTTTAGTTAGCCCCTTCCAATTTGGATTTTTTTCTGGATTATACTGATTCTGCTAGACAACTTTCAATTCATGTCTACTTCTAAGAAGAAAATGTCAGAAGGAGATAAATCGGGCTCGGCCGAGCGGGAGCGTGCTCCCGGCAAAGCAAACGAGAACGTGCCGTCGCATCCAGCCAAGCCTGGTGCGGGGGTTTCACTAGCCTGTCATCCTGAGCCCAAACGCTCGACAGTGCCGACTCAGCAAAAAGCGTCTACCTCACTAACTACGCCGAAAAAATGTAGTTCCAAGAAAAAACATGTGGAACCAAATCCCGAAATCGAATCGCTCAAAGAGCGGCTAAATCACTTTGAGGGACTCCTCACTAAAGTGGTAGATGCATTGCCCAAACAGACATCTACGTCTACGTCTTCAGAAAATCCGCATTTTCAGCGGGAAGGCGACAACGATTTCACAACGGCGGATGAATTTTGGGATAACCATGATCATGACATGGCAGCGGGTAGCAGCGGGCCGCTGCAAGCCGATTACGGGGGAAACTCCGGTGAGGAACACGGGGGAATCCCCGGTGAGGAACCCGCTGGATTTGGGCTTGACAGCGACGACGCTCCGGTCCCCTCCTTCGCCGCAAAATTTGCAGTGCCAACAGGCGTGGGGAAGCCGCTCGATTCAGAGCTAGCAAACTCCGCATCTTATTTGATGGGACATAATTTGGAGGAAAAAACAATTGAAGAAACAGCTACCAAGTACCCATGCCCTGCAAATTGCATTTTGATGGACGCTCCAAAAGTGAATACCGCAATTTGGGAGAATCTCCCCGCCGAGACTCGTAGCAGAGATTTGAAACTTCAGCGGATTCAAAAAGCACTGACAAAGGGAATCGGAGCTTTCGTCCAAACCTTGGACTCTCACAACATGTCTGATACGCAACAGGATGCTCTCGCACTCCTCTGTAATGCAAACTTTGAAATGAACTGCATGAGAAAAGACATGATTAGACCAGACATGAATAAGAACTATACTCATCTTTGCAAGCCGGCTAACCCGGTCACAAAGCTCCTGTTCGGGGATGAACTGGGCAAAAAGGTCAAAGACCTTCAGGACCAACATAAGGCGGCTGCAGGTGTTATGAGAGGTGCCGCAAATTTTCCAAAACCCAGCTACCATCCTTACAGGAGATATACAGAGGCTGCAAAACGTCAGGCCCGAGATGCTGGTTGGTTTTCCAACACAGCAAGACACAACCCTGGAGCGGGTAACATGAACAGTAATTCTAACAGGCCTTTTTTAGGGCGCCGCCCGTCGTGGAGGGGCAGACCAGCCCCACACACTCAAACACCCCAGACGGGCCAACGCAGGCCTTTCCGAGGAGGGAAAAAGTAGTCCCAGACGCTAAACAGGCACCTGACTCCAGTGATCAGGTGAGTCAAAATTGTTCTTCTATTTCTAGTGAATACACACTGCCTGTCGGAGGTCGAATAAAGTCTTTTCATGATAAATGGCGTGCAATTACCAATGATCCATACATTTTGAGTGCTGTTCAAGGCTACAAAATTGAGTTTGATCCGGCTCGATTTCCCCCCTCGAGGGAGAAACCTTTTCATACATTCAAGCGTAATGCTTTAGAGTCGAGACAAATTAGCTCAGAGCTTCTGAGTCTCGAGACAAAAAATGTGATAGAACGCTGTAGTCATTCACAAGGAGAATTTATCTCTAACATCTTTACCAGACCCAAAAAGAGTGGGGGTCTTCGACTAATTCTTGACTTGTCTGAATTGAATAAAAGCGTAGCCTATCAGCACTTCAAGATGGATAACATTAATTCAGCAGTTTTACTGCTATCGCCAGATTGTTTCATGGCTTCTCTCGACCTCCGAGATGCATACTATTCAGTACCAATTCACCCAGAGTCGCGCAAATACTTGCGTTTCATCTGGGAAGGACAGTTATGGCAATATAAAGCACTCCCAAATGGGCTTAGCTCTGCTCCTCGCCTATTCACCAAACTGCTGAAACCGGCCTTTGCCTCACTACACAATGCAGGCCATGTTGTACTAGGCTATTTAGATGATACCCTTATTATCGGTAGGTCTCACAGACAGGCCACAAAGGCGGTTACAGCTACCTCAGAACTGCTCTCTGAATTGGGGTTCATTATTCATCCCACTAAATCGGTGATAGAACCGGTTCAAGAAATCAAATTCCTTGGGTTTGTGCTTAACTCTATTGACATGACCGTGACCTTGCCTTCAGATAAGAAGGAAGAACTAAAGGAAACATGTACAGCATTACTTGAAAATGCCACTCCCTCCATTAGGCAAGTTGCAAGGGTTATAGGAAAACTAGTTGCAGCTTTTCCGGCAGCTCAATATGGGCTTTTGCATTATCGCGAACTAGAAAGAGGAAAGATAGTTTCATTGAGACTAAATAGGGGCCACTTTGATAGGCCCATGAAACTCTTGGACAAAGCTAGAAGGGAACTACTTTGGTGGATTGGTCATATTGACTCTTCTTTTCGGCCGATAAACCGTAGAAACCCTGATTTGGAATTGCGCTCAGACGCCAGTGGGGCAGGATGGGGTGCAACTAACATGACCACCCATACGGGGGGTAGGTGGAACAGTCAAGAGGCAGTGATAGCGAAGGGTAATGAAATTAATTATTTAGAGACTCTTGCTGCTGGCCTGGCACTTAAATCGTTCTGTTCCAATATGTCTCATAAGCATGTCCTTTTACGGCTTGACAATACCACCGCAGTAGCGTATGTCAATGCAATGGGGGGCGTGAAATCCCCACATTGTAATGAGGCTGCCACACACATATGGAATTGGTGTATAGAAAGGGACATTTGGATAACAGCAGCACATTTAGCGGGCCGGGATAGCGTTGAAGCAGACACTATGTCCCGTAAATTCAATGATAGGACAGAATGGATGCTCAATGAAAGGGAGTTTGAACGCATTGCTAGACATTTCGGTATCCCTGACATAGACCTGTTTGCCTCTAGGCTTAATGCACAGGTGTCTACTTATGTTTCATGGAGACCAGATCCCCATGCCTTGGCAGTGGATGCGTTCACACTAGATTGGAGAAATCTGAATTTCTATGCCTTCCCTCCATTCTGTCTTGTCCCAAAATGCATTCAAAAAATTATGGCCGATAAGGCAGTAGGCTTACTAGTAGTCCCGAATTGGCCTACACAGGCTTGGTTCCCTCTCTTGAAGGATATGATTATTGGAGAACCTTTGTTCCTACCCAAAAGTGAGAAACTTCTCAGACAGCCTGTGTCAAACCTCTCTCATCCTTTGTCTAATCTTGATCTTCTTTGTTGCAGGCTTGGAGCTGCTGCTACCGACAACAAGGCCTGAGCGCAAAAACTGTTGATATCATCTCTGCATCTTGGAAGGACTCAACGAAAAGACAATATAAAGTGTACATAAAGAAATGGGAGTCATTTTGTAAGCAGAGGAATTTTAACAAACTCAAGACAAAAGCTGAGAATGTGTTAGAATTTTTAAGTGATTTGTTCTATAATGGCAATGCTGGCTATAGTGTCATTAACACGGCAAGGAGTGCATTGGCCTCCTTCTTAACTCTGGAGAATGATTCTCATACAGTTGGATCGCACACAACTATTAGCCGTTTCATGAGGGGAGTTTTTCATCTTCGGCCCCCAGTTTCTAGATATACCAAGACTTGGGATGTTGGAATTGTACTGAACTACTTACGGAAGCTATATCCAGCAACCAAGCTCCCGCTTAAGGATTTGACACACAAGCTGGTTATGCTTCTAGCACTTACTTCAGCACAACGAGTTCAAACATTATACCATATGAACTTGGACAAGATGAATTTGACAGACAAGAATATGGAATGTGTTCTCGACAAGAAACTTAAGCAAAATCAACCTGGGCGTAGTGGTTGCTCCATTCAGGTATCGGCTTATAAAGCGGATAGCCGCATTTGTGTCATTCGGTATTTGAGAGAATATCTTCGACGAACCAAGGATATTAGGGGTCAGGAGAGATTCCTTCTAATTTGCTATCGCAAGCCATATCATCGTGCGTCTTCTCAAACAATTTCGCGTTGGATAAAATTAACGATGAGAAGCGCAGGTGTAAACACCGAGTTTAAAGCACACTCAACTCGCGCAGCATCCACGTCGACTGCCAAGAGGATGGATGTACCTCTTAAAGACATACTGGCTCAAGCAGGCTGGGCAAAGGAAAATACTTTCCAAAAGTTCTATGACAGGCCTTTGGAGAGCAAGGGCAAGAAGTTTACGGATGCAGTGCTTAACAGCAATTAATAGAGTGTCTAAAGATACGAACTCGTGTTCCTACAGCAAGGTTATAATATATATTCAGTAGTAAGTTCGCATTACTTTCTGTTTATAGAGTTCTCTATGCCAGTTTATGCAATTAGGTAATTGCTCATAGAATCGAATGGGACTACTGGCTTTAAATTCTCACGTAGTCTCCGTCGAGACTTACGAAATAAAATAGAAAGATTAAATGAAAACTTACCGTTTGAAATTTGATCTTTATTTTATGAGGAAGTTGAAGAGGGAGATTACGTGCCCTCCGCTTCCCTCCCAAACGGTTAAAGTTCGAATTTTTTCTTTTATAGAGATCTTTCTATTGATTACAACGTTGTTGGATTAGTAGTCCCATTCGGCTTCAAAGATTGACTTACATGCTAGAGCGGGCTTCTCACGTAATCTCCCTCTTCAACTTCCTCATAAAATAAAGATCAAATTTCAAACGGTAAGTTTTCATTTAATCTTTCTATTATATCGTTAAACTATTCAGAGTGTCTTTAGTTTTCATGAATCACATAATATTACTGATGACCATGAGTGGACATACCCTTACATTTTCTTCAAATATGGCATGGTACCCCCCCCCCCCAAAAAAAAAAAAAAAGCTACCGCAGGTTTTTTCATGTGAACATGAATGGCAACCTTGTGCAACAAGGGACTTGAAGGTATTCTCTGAGCTCTGTCTTTTTTATATGAGATACAGAAATGTGAAGCATATTACCGCTGCAGTCTTGCCGCACCATATCTTAACAAGCCTTTAGGCAGTGAGAGAAGATTATGGAATATAACAAACTTTAAAGGTATAGACCAGTTTTGGAAACGCCCCCCTCTCAAAAAATGAAATGGACGTTCTTATTACCGTACCAATCATGTGAAAGAATATGTTTTGACTATTACGTGATGATACAAATTTGGCCGGGAAACCGCCTACTAATCGATATATTTGGATAAATTATCATATCTATCCGGATCGGATAGATATCGCGTAGTCCCATATACATCTTTCTATGTACAGTGCTTGTCACTTTACCAAGACTGGGCCAAATTTCTTAAAATGTTGGTGATTCCAGAACCTTGGAGTATACACCAATAGTTATGTGCTAGATGATCAAGCTTTTCTGATCGATTCCACGTTTCTTTCACAATGCAATCGCATGACCAGAACTGGTCTTTACCTTTAATAACTGGCAATCTGTAAAATGTCAATTTCCATAATTGGACCATTCAAACGGGTTAGAAAGGAAAAGAGGTTTTGCATACCACAGTGTGTTATAAGAGAGATAAATAATGGAAATGAGATAGCATATGAATTATGAAGGAGTGGGACTAAGGAATAACGGAGAGAGAGAGAGAGAATGAGGGGCAAAGAGAGAGGGAGAACGGACAGAGGTTATATACTATGTACTCTTTCTTTTTTATTTGTTAATTCCTTAAATATTCTTATTCTTCTTTTGAGAGCCAAAAAGGCATTATGGTCTAAAGCTGCGTTTTTCAACGGGGGTGCCACCAGAGAAATTTGGTTTTATCCAAAAATATATTCTGGACTCACATCACTTCATTCATGATAACATGGAAGTGTGATAATTAATTTCCTAGGGTGAAAAGATCGTCAGCACCAGGCGGAGTCATCAAAATGGGTAATACTTGCAGTGCTTGCTTCTGTAAAAGAAAAGAAAGAAAACATTAAGTATCCAAGATATTTGCTAGTATATCTTTAGTTTTGAATTATTCCATGTTCAACACTTCAAACAATGTCATTAATTTGATGCTTATGTCTTCAGAAACATTAATAATAATATAATAATAATAAATTTATAAAGCGCAGAAACTATCCAACATTAAATTTATATTCTACTGTGCTACAAGAGCTCCTGATATGCTTAGATTTACAGTTAATTGAAAAGATGTGTTTTCAGTTTTTATTTAAAGATATTCACAACTATGTATTTTAAGTTGATCCCACAACCTGGGTGGGTTTAACATAAAATAATGAATGTTTCATGTTTAATTGTCTAAAAGATGTTTTGGAAATAAAATAACAAATCTAGGACAATGATCATCCTAATCACTGGATGCACTGAGTTACACTTACCCTGTGAAGCAGATGTAGCGGAAGTTTCTCTCGAGTGCGCCTATGCGTTGAACCTCATCACTAGTCAATTCAAAATCAAGAACCTGTATATCAAAAGGAAAAAAAGTTTTTGGTGAATTTAATAAACGTAGAATGCAATGTGTCTTACAAAAAATCAGAGCTTTTACACCTCCACAAAGATGTCACATAATTTCTCTTTTGTCATCTGCCAGGCGCAGAAGTAGTTCTCCTCCTACAATTCCATTTCTTTCTCTGTCCTCTCAGAACTGACGACCTGAATTAAATATTGGAACATGCTTAGTATGATTTAAGAATACATGCACATGTGTATTGTCATTTCAATTGTACTTTTTGTAATACTTTTGTACATAAGAGAACTTATGTTGTGTGGGATTTTTCTAGTCAAAAGTTGAATTTTAATTTCAAACAGTACCACTACTATTCTTCTTTATAGGCCGTCCATTCCAATTTTCATTACCGATATCACAGCTCCTCCCCGTATCATTACCAATAGGTCCATAACAGCACCATCATTTTAACTACATCACTGATTCCACTACCAATACCATAACCTAGTTACTACTTCATTTGCTACTATCAGCACAACCCCAAATACAAAACAAAGTGTTGATGATACTAGTCCTACTGGTACTTCCAACTTGCAATACCAATATATTCTTCAAAAATGCATACAGGAAAAATATGTAGCATATCTGTACCTTGGCAAGTCCATTTTTATTTGTATCACAAGTTATTAAAACCAGTTACACCAATAGTACTCCCTGTGATTGTTCTGAGTTTATAGCCCTACTAGAGCTTGGTTAGGACCAAATATCAAGATAAATTTATAAATTATCTTTCTGATGCCACTTTAAGTTCATAATCCATGACACTCTGGAACACGAAATGCCCACACACCTTGGAATTGCCCACCCCCTACCACTATTGAAATGTTCAATTCACTAAACACAAATGAAAGCCTAGCTACCAGTATTGTAAGCGATCTCACCTGAAGGTTTTCTCTGATCCTGGAGGGGGTAACGCTCTTAGGAATGACCGCGATGCCCCTGTCTATTTGGTACCGGGTTGCTATCTGGGCAGGGGTGCGCCCCTTGGCCTTTGCGATTTCATTGATCACTGGGTCTTGAAGCAGAATAGGGTCAGTACCAGCTTGCCTGTTATCAGATAAAACAAAAAGTATTTTCATCTTAAACCCCCGCATTCACGGACAGATCATGACTTTTAACAAATACACAGAGAGGGGCAAGTCTAAGCTATTTTTTTTCAGATTCTAGTATTTCTAATAAATGTATCTAGTTAATACCCCTGCAGAGTTTGGAGCAGACTAAATATCATGTCAAATAATATCTTTGATGGCTTTTCTTGTTTGTACTTTCACAATACTTGGTAACATTTAGGACAACAAATGATCAAATACATATAACTCGGAATTGACCAGATAACTGTGGACATAATTTCTTGCTTTTTTCCTCATGACTACTGTTGAATAATAACCTCATGTTGCCTCTAACATGCTCCTTGATTCTAATAATACCTCACTGCATACATATACAAGCATGGTGAAATATAAAACACTTTATATTTGTACCAATCTAATAATATATGGCATCAATACATTATTATCCATAAATGGTACACAAGGTCATATTTGCACGTTCTCTAAAAACTTAATAACGCACAATAACTGTGGAACAATCACTAGCCTAATAGGCTAACAATAAAATTATTCAGCATTAGGGCCTGCTTTATCTTCAGTTTAGGGCAATAAATAAATCTTTTGAGAAGATCAAGGTCGATAAATTCACAATAAACTTACATTGGGCGATCAGGTGATCCGAGTGGACTGTATGCTGTTAAAACAATATTGTTAGCTTTGCAGAACTCCCTGATGTCATTCCCTGGAAGGTATGGTGTTATTTCAATCTGGTCATTAAAAGAACAGTTGTGAAAAGAGAGCTAGTACATAATTATGTACATATATGTTGTCTGTGATACAATACTTGTAAGACAAAACACTCAGAATTAACCACATTATACATTGTAAATAGAAGAAATGTGAAGAAAAAGAAAATATATTGATTTTATTCATTGAATATATGTACATTTACACCATTAGATATATAAATGAAAGAAAAAAGCATACCTTGACAGAATGACCCATGAAAGCTATTAATTAGCTTTTTTCCATTAGAGTCCCTATATACATATTTAGATAATGATAAAATCATGGGTAGTCTGTTTGAAGATAAAGAAGAAAGGAAAAGAAGAAAGAGAAATAGAATAAATGCTCACCTGTAGATTGCATATCTTCTGTTTTGGTGGTAGATCTAGAATTCTTTGGAGCTGGCTCTTGTTGAAGTTGGACACACCAATAGCTCTTGTTAATCCTTTCTCTACCAAGTCTTCCATGGCCTGCAAAAAAAAATTAAATCATCTCTGTATTTAAAAGGAAAACTTGACCAACAGCATGGATAACTTTGAATTTTAATGCAAATAATCCCTCTTTTCCTTTGGTATCGGGACACAAATATGGAAAAAATACTCATTACTGAAGAATGAAACTTAAAGACACGTTATGACCTACGGCAATCACCTAGGACTCACAATTTTGTGCATAAAGAAAGTGGGATCAGGACCAGTTGAATTCCTCTGCCAGTGAGTATATACCAGGGGGTGTTTCCTTAGTGATCCTAAGTTGAACTTATCTCGAAGTTAGACTCAACAATTATGGAAAGCCATTAGCATCCTTGAAAATATTTTGTAAAAGTTATTTTAAAAGGCATAAAATGTTGATTCAAATCATTCATATTTTCTATTATCATGGGAGATTTCATGTTCTTGATGTGGATTTTATGAAAAGTCTAAAATACTTGAATTTTTGCTTTTGAATATATTTCAAAATAAGGCTACAGATGGCTCTCCATAATATTTAAATCTAACTTAGAGTAAAGTTTGATTTTGAATCTTTGTGAAACACACCGCAGGTAGTACAAGTAGTATAAAGAACTTTTCTGGGAAATCTTATAGAAGTCAGTGCCTGGCATTATAGCACCACATACAAAATCTCGACAGGAATTATAATTTTGAAAGAAGAATGCTTTCTATGACCCTACCTTCCAGGTATCAACAAAGTCTACATCACCATCAAGTATCGCACCATCTGGACCTTTCGGAAACAAGTCATTTCCTCTCTAGAAAGAAAAAAAACGGGTATCACATAACAACTCATAAAATAAATCAAAGGCTTATTGGGAGGAGGGGTCATGATATTTCTGAGAGCGATCAACTTTTAGGAGATGCTATATGTGGTATATTTATTATGGATCAAAGCCTTTAGACTTTCTGAATACTTATCTTTGTCGCTTAAGAAGTTAAAGGGACAATTTAGCAGTTATTTATTTTAAATTGCACCTTAAATATATTTCCATCAGTGTCAAATCGTCCCTATTTTCCCGAAGTGACGGTAGTGAGGAAAATCGTCACGCAAAGTGAATGCAATTTTTTTTCACTACCGTCACTTCGTGAAAACAGCGACGAAATTATGTTCTTCTTGGATATCTTTTCAGATTTTTAAGAAATTACAATTTTCATTGTGGGGGAACATTTCCAATTTTTAAGATGTTCATTTTCTAGTTTTCTACCAAATCTCTCGTCTCCTGTGTGAACTAACATTTTTAAATTTTTAATTGAATGTTATGAAAAACAGGTTATGATGATTTTTTTACAGTCTGAATTTTTATTTTACATAATACTTTAACAAATGGGTCAATCATCCTCAAGGTTCAAGTGGGCCATATCTCATTTTTCCCAGATGAAAAGCTCTCAGTACAACAAATTTTGCCCAAAATTATAGAATCTACCGTAGTTATAGACTCTTCACATTGGTCAATTTGCTCTCAACCACTGATAGCACTTATAAACCAATATTTGTATGACCTTTGACCCTATACAGATCAACTGTAAATTTATCATGAAAGGATAGAGTTTGAATAGCAAGAATTAACCTGGAAAGCAAATGGCCAGTGCATGAGGAAGAGATCGACATAGTCCAGACCAAGCTTCTCCAATGACTTTTTACACGCTGCCTCTACGTCTTCTGGGTGATGGGCGGTATTCCATAACTGGATTTAGCAGGAAAGAAATGAGAACAAAAATAATATATAATCATCATTAATCATTGATCTTTAATTGAAAAGATGAAAAGGAGAGGAAAAGGTATGTTTTGCATTAAGAAGTACCAATAGTGTGCACAGCATGCACTACCGGTATGTGTGATTCAGGACTATTTGCCCATTTGGACTATTACAGTCCACATCAGAAATAACTTATTCAATTTTATTCCAATCCCTGACCTTGTTCTCTGAAATTTTACTTAATTAAGGAGTTGACACTTTGCATATCACTGTTTCCTATTCTTTATAGTTTTCCTTCTTCATTCTTTTTTTTTTCTTCTTCCTCTGGGTGAAAGTCAATCTTCTTCTTCTCCTCCTCCTTCTTATTCCTCTTCCCCTCCTTTCTTTTCTTTCTTCTTCTTTTAACACATTGAAAACCCTTTTCCTAATCTTGAGTTTTCCTTCTTCGCTCTTTCTTCTTCATCCTTTCTTCTTCTTCTCCTTCTTCTTCTTCTTCTTGTTCCTCTTCTTCTTCCACTTTCTCTTCCTCCTCTTCTTCTTCTTCTTATCATAATTAGTTGTTCGTTCTTCATTATCATCTTCTTCTTTATCTTCTTCTATTCTCTTTTCCTCCTCCTCCTCCTTATACATTAAAACTCACTAAATCTTTACGAAGATACTAGTCTATTTTTCCATACCTTAGTCGTGATGAATACATCCTCCCTCTTGACAGTTCCATCACTGAATTTCTCCTTCAGACCTGCTCCCACTTCTTCTTCATTGCCATATATAAAAGCAGCGTCAATGTGACGGTAGCCAGCCTCCAGGGCTTCTATCACAGCTTTACGTACTTCATCTGGTTTGGACTATAAAGCAGAATAAGGATAATTGTTAGAATGCATATGGAATGTTCCATGTAGGTATTTCCTCCTGTTATTATTCACACTTTTGTATCTATACTCCAATCAATTAATTTTTAATCAAGGCCTTTAAACTGATTGTGAAAGTGATGAACTCAAGAAAAAAATGTTTAATGATTAAAATAACAGTATTAAACAAGTTACCACAACACGTCTATAAGTTATGTGGAAATAAATATGATTTGCAAAATATTTCTGTGAAATAAGTAATTAGCAGAATAGGTAATGCATTCCAAGAAAAATTGGACTATGATCTGGCCATGTGTATTGCCTACCTGCAATATTTTGCAAGCATTCGTATCTATAATAGCGAGTTTCATTTGATTTTCAATAATTCTTTGCTTCATGTAAACAAATGGGTTGACATAATATTTACAACATATGGGGAGTGTTTCACAAAGACTAAGATTGACTTTAAGTTGGACTTAACTATGACAGGTCATTCATGCCATTGGTTGCTCTCATCATTATGATCTTTAGATAATATTTTTATTCAATAATGAACTGTCAAAAGAAGAAAATTCTGTAGATTTGTGACCATGATTTGTATGTCCCTTGATAGACCAATGCCAGTAAATGGTGGGAGAAAACAGTGGCATGAATGGCCTGCCATAGTTAAGTCCAATTTAAAGTTGATCCTAGTCTTTGTGAAACACTCCCCTGGTTATTACGCAACATATCTTAAATAATTCTGTTTTCTTGAAATGATGCTTCACTGAGAGTCCTATTTTTTCTCAATATTGCTAAAATTAAGTTCAGGGCCCTGTTGCATAAAACTTATTATATCCTGCATCAAAAATTTGTTGGCTTCTGATTGGTTGAGAGCTCGTCACATGACCAAAAATATTTGAGCTATTTTTTTTCAAATCTTAATTTAATGAAAACTAAATATTTTAAATCTTTTTAGATAAAAATTGACATTTTTTTTGTTCTAAATTTTTTTTAATTTTTTTTTTAAAATAAATTTTTGATGCAGGATATAAAACAAATATACCATGCCTTCTATTCGAGGTACTGGTTAAACTATGGGCCTCGGTGACTCCAAAAGTACCATTTGCTTCGGGGCTGCACCCCTCAGCAAATAGTACTATTGGAGTCACCTCTTGCGCATAGTTTTAACCAGAACCTCTAAAGGCAGTGTATATTTGTATACTATAGTATGTGTAACTTTGCCATTAATATTAACTACCATGGCAACATCACTCGACAGCCAATCAAATGAAGGTTTCCATGGAAGTTACCTTTAAAAGCAAAGTTACCATCAATGGTATGTTTTATGCAATGGGGCCCAGATGTACAGGTGACCTACAGCAGAAGATCTCTTCTTTAAATAAAAAAAAAGAATGATTGTACTTTGGAATCAGTGTACACAAAACTTGATAACAGAATGCAGTGTTTGAAATTGTTTGCATAAAACAATGAAATAGCACTAAATTTTGCATGGGTAAATCTGTGACACTTTGTGACATATTACCTGGTTTACAAGTTATATGGACTATGAAACATGCACAGTGTACCTCCAAGTTCAGATCACACCATTGTGGTTCTTGGCAGATTAAATATTTGAACTGAATTATTTAGTGACCTTTAAGCTCAGGCAAACATATCATTTTTAAGGTTTTATGCAGGTTTTGACTATACCATGCTATAGGTTTTGTGAACAGAAAAATATGCCAGAAGAAAACTAAATGCATGAAACAGACAAACAAACAGTATGTTAAAATAAGACTGCAATTAGCAGGATAGCACCAGAAGTAACTGGTAAATAGTAAATCAAATAAACTGGGAGGCTCTGTTTAAAATTATGGAGTCTTATAGAGAGGAGTGGCACAGCACTATGCCAGTCATTGAATATTTGGTGCCTCAAAAAAGAGTGCATACCATTTCAGGGCTTCACAATAACTTTTTTTAAAGGGGTCCAAATAAACTGTTTTGAGCATGATTGTGTATGCATGAGCCCTATATGTAACAAATTTTAAAAATTGGAGGGGGGGGGGGTCTATACTGATATTATGGGGTGCCCTAATCCCAAGTGCCTGTTAGTTTAAAGCACTGTATATGTGATTTATTTCCCTTATCAAAAAATAAAATACTGAATATGAAAATATAAAGAAATTCATCTGAAAATGAACTTCAACTCATACCATTGTCCAAAAATAAACACACAGTACGCTTGCAAAGAGCGCTGCACTGCACTGCCCATGCCACATCACATTGGCTGTAGTGGCCAATATCGCGATAAACCTATCAATATATAGCTTCAAACTGTGGTGTCAATATATATATATATAATTTTCTCAGACCTGCTAAACTCCACCCTAACAAAATGCTCCAGGTCTCATTCATCTTGTGACATCATCTGTCAATCATACACCATGATTAGTGATCTAACAAGAGACAGTGGTATACACCAGAGCTTAAAACCTGTTTACAATAAGACTATAAAATACCAAGGCCAATAGGAGTTTAAGCTAGGTTTTAAGAATCAATAAAAGACTGAAGAGTTTCAAAGGAATTTCATACACCACTCTCATCATCGCTCATGACGTATTCTTCCATCATAGTGCGGTACACATCATACATGAAATCTATATAATGTGTTTAACATAATTATACCGCGGTACACATTGTACTTTATCAAGTTTAAATCGCAATAGAATGCGTACCTACTAGTATAAGTATTTCAGTTCAATAAGCCTAGTACATAAAATTATGTAACATCTAATATAATTCTAATCAGACTTTACCTTCCATGTTCCCAGCCCAAAAAGGGGCATAGAACGACCATTTGCGAGCTGCACTGCAACGTTTTTCCCGGCCATGTTTTTATGTACTTTCTTGGAAGCAACTACACATGAAATGACAGACTTGACGACAGTGAGCGAGACAGCTCGCCCGACCGCCAGGCATGCACGCACAGCGTTTGACCCTTGAGCCTATATTATCGGTCGATTGTTGCGTTAATATTAAAGTTAGAGATAAGTGGAGTGGAGCCCCGGAGTGGAGCATCTTGGGGCATAAGTTTCGTCTGGTTTCAAAAGGTTTTCTTTGGTTCAAATTTTGATCAGGGAGCAGCTTCTGTCGATCAGTCATGTGAAACTCGATCTATAATGCCGTTATAACCAGGGATTCTGAATTCGACCTTCTGTTTAAAAAAAGACAAGAAACATATTAAACAACTTTTTACCTTTACCTTTACCTTTACCCGAGATTCTGGAAGAATGCTTTGTTCTCATGCAAGCATTTCTTTGATTTATTTCCTTTTGATTTGAATCAGATTGATTCCGTCGTATTTATGGGGTCAAATGGGGACGTGGGGCACATACATCGATACCCCAATCTTCACCCCTCCTCCCCCCCCCCCCCAAAAAAAAAGATTTGAACGGCGCCATGCATGAGGACCATGCAGAAGGGGAGAATGAAAGAAAGGGAAGGGGGACCAATGCAACATGTAAAGAATAAATGCACTAGCTAGCTGCCAATATGCCAATGGAAACACTCCCTTGAGCAAGAGCTAACCGGCGTTAATCAGTGGCTCATCATTATTTCTTATGTAGCTCTCTCATGCTCTCGGAGAAGTAAATTCCTTTCAGGGGTACCGGACAGTTCTTGAAAGAAGAAAAGCGAAGAAAGAGATATCAGGGGATAGAGAGAGAGAGTCAGAGAGAGAGAGAGAGATCCACTGAGAGAGTGAGAGAGAGAGAGGCAGAGCCTGAGAGGCAGAGAGAGAGAGAGAGAGAGAGAGCTGATGATGGATGCTTTTCTTCTTTCGGGAACTGTCCGGCATCCCTGAAAGGGATTTACTTCTGCTGTCAGATATTTTGCAAGAGATATTAAACATAAGTTATGCCATTTCCAAAATAAAAGCATTGAATTAGAAATAGGGGCAATATATAAAATGGATGGGGTTTGAGTATACAGTAATGCATGCATGCATCAAGACTAGCTGAAGCTGAGACTTCGATTGTTTGGCTCCACTGCCCGCCTCTATGGAGAAGGTTGACAAAAATTAATGGTTCCATGACACATGCTCCGCAGACGATTGCTCCGCCGACATTTACTCCGCAAAACGCGACAATTGCTCCGCGACATTTGCTCCGCGACATTTGCTCCGACGTCAAATGCTCCGCCGACAGGTGCTCCGCCGACAGTTGCTCCGCCGACAGTTGCTCCGCCGACAATTGCTACGCCGACAGATGCTCCGCCGACAATTGCTCCGCCGACAATTGCTCCGCCGACAATTGCTCCGCCGTCAATTGCTCCGCAAAACGCGACAATTGCTCCGCCGACATTTGCTCCGCCGACATTTTCTCCGCCTGAAGCGACACTTGCTCCGCCGACATTTGCTCCGCCGACATTTGCTCCGCCGACAATTGCTCCGCCTGAAGCGACAATTGCTCCGGTGACATTTGCTCCGCCGACAATTGCTCCGACGACATTTGCTCCGCCGACAATTGCTCCGCCGACAATTGCTCCGTCGACAATTGCTCCGCCGACAATTGCTCCGCCTGAAGCGACAATTGCTCCGGTGACATTTGCTCCGCCGACAATTGCTCCGACGACATTTGCTCCGCATGAAGCGACACTTGCTCCGGTGACCGTTGCTCCGACGACATTTGCTCCGCCCAAAAAGTGTCCCATTAAATACAAATGCTACTAGTACTACGACAAATGCTTCGCCGACAATATTTTTTTTTCACGGGTTGTTTTTGTTTCTTTTTTTTTCCTTCATTTTCTGAATGCATTTCATGAAATTATGTAAATGAAATGAAATGAATGAATGTTGATGATGTGGGAGAAAAAGCAGTTGCCTAAAAGTCATTTCGAATATACTGAAAGAACTTTCCATCTATCACTGTACGTCCCACATAATGTACACTAAACACTCATTACATGTCATGGGAAGTTTTTTTTTTTAAAGTAGAGCAGCAAGCCACATTCCCCAATACGCGCATACCTCCTAGTTAATTTCAAACAGCTCATCAATATTGTGACGGATATATGAAAATGATCTTACTCTTTCTCTTTCTTGCTCTTTCTCTTTCTTACTCTTTCTCTTTATATATTCAATACTTGTAAATATTGTGACCATTATAAATATAAAATGTCTTTTATAATCGTTACTTATTTGTGACATGTTTTTAATGGATTTGCTCTGAACGAGCGGCTAATATAACAAGTAGCATGTGCTCTTGTTGATAAACAATGCTTAATTTATTCCACTATCGATCGATAACTTAATATTCATGTATAATTCATTAGTTTAAGGCGCGATCCAAGGTGCGCAGCCAATTAAATGATTGTATATGCGCGTACGGCTTTCTCTTCCATGCGCGACCCAACCAGTATAAATAGTCCGCGCGTGGGTTACTGGGTTACCCAGGTACGTGACCGACAGCTTTTTACAGGCTAGTTACGCGACTACAGTTTTATTTGCAGGGTATTACGCGAAAGGTGAATATAAATAGTGACTCATACAATGTTTACTTATGCAAATTTACTAGGATTGTTCTAAAATGATAGAGGGAGAGGGATATTTTATTGTTCTATGGATCAATGCGGTCAGAGTGGTGTATATGAAGAGAGGTTTTGAAGTATTTTTGATGGTGATATATTAAGTTGGAAATAGGCATCTATATTTGTTATAGTTTGAATAGGAAGAAAACAAGACAGAATGTCCAGTAGTAAATGGACGAAGCGTCCTATTTTTAGAGGGACGGAACGTCCCATTATCGTTTAAGGGACACAGGTATGAATATTGGCATGGGATTATAGTTGAATTATTATAGAGATATCATTATACAAATACATGAAAGATGTTTTTATTATGTGATTATCTTCTTCTTTGTGAAGATAATATTGCCATTGTTAAGGAATAAATCTAGAATTGGTCAACCTATTTTGGAGAGAGAGATTTTGCTCTTTGGTGTCCTAATTGATTAATTTGGACACATAAAATTGAGTGTGATTCAGGTCGTTGGGCAGACTGACAATCTGTCCCAAATGCGGTCATATCTCAAGTCTAGCCATTTCTAGTTTAATTTCTATGGCCAGTTTAACTATGTCACTGTGATAAGAAATTTTACATTGTATTGTGTCTTGATTTCTCCTAGACTATGAATATTTGGAAAGGAAGGCTTCGGTCCTTCGTGACCTAATAAGGCCAGAAAGTCACCAGTGCCTCCGTAGTTTAATTTATATCATTTAATATTGTATAACGCTTAAACTTATAACACATGTATTCGCCTATCTAGAGGGCGTGATACTTCGTAGATCTTGTAATGATGTTTTAATGAACTTGATATTGTATATAGATATTGTATAGAAAGTGTATATAAAGGATCGAGACAGTTGGAGAGACAACTTTGTCGTATATCTATAGTTTATTATCTACATTTTATTAATGCATATATAACAGTTTATTACAGACATGAGTGTAACTCTCCCCCCCCCCCCCCCCCCTTTCTCCTTCTTCGTCCTGTCCTGGACGGGACAGTGTGTCCTTCAACCTGGAATGGACACAGAACGTTATATGTATAGACAATGCATGGGCTTGTCTTGGAGGACACAGTGTCCTTAGATTTGGACATGGACACAGTGTCTCTTCTTTCTATCCCCCCCCCCCTTCTTACTCCTTTGAATTACACTCAGTACCTGTATATGTATAGACAATGCATGGGCTTGTCTTGGAGGACACAGTGTCCTTAGATTTGGACATGGACACAGTGTCTCTCTTCTTTCCCCCCCCCCCTTTCTTACTTATTTGAATTGCACTCATTATTGTATATAGCATGACATGTATATCAATAGAATGACATTGAATAGTGGACAGTTGAATATGTACACTCGTAGTTAATTAATTAAATAGCTGCATTTACGAGCCTATCTAAATCAGGCAATTATTACTATTACTACATAATTAAGAGGTGCGAACTTAAGACAGTAAGGGACGAATTCAATGGAATGCCGGTTATCTTTGAATTTAGAAAGTCAAATCTTATACAAGTATATTCTGGAGTAAGTTATAACTAGGAGATAAATACTCGAGGCTAGTTTATAACGGTGATGATGGATTTATATAGGTACAATGTTTAACCGACACAGTGTGTTAGCTTGTTACTTAATAAAGGAGTGGAAAGACTGTTGAAATCCTGGTCGGAAGGGTGTATTGGTTTTAATGTTTCATTCTTGTAGAATGGGGACGATAAAGGGACACATTGGCCAAAAGGTGTCAGGCGCAGGTAGATAGTTGACTTTCAAGGGGTAGGAGTACCGAGAATACTAGTAGTCGGTCAGAATAGAGTTACTTGTAATAGGAGTTTAGAAAGAAATGTTAACATTGGTTTGACAGCCATGGTGGTTTGTAAAGTTCGTTAGTAAAGCCTCTATCTAAGTTCAGTAAGTTTATACATGTACATTATTTAAATCGTATGCAGTCTATACTAGTCAATTAAGTGTTGACATCCTGTAAATATAAAGCTAAGAAATACTGTATAAATTATATAAGCAGTAAACATTTATTACAATAATTAATTAATGTATATCTAGTAGTTAGCAATCAGTAAGTTAGTAAGTTCATGGAAGTACTTCTATTCTTGTTGAGAGTTTTACAGTTCTTATATTGTTGAACAGTTGCCTAGAAATGGCTTATCGAATAATAAATTCATTATTCGACTTTAGATCGATTTCAAGTTACAAATCTTGTTAGTCTGGTTTGCCTAGTAAATTAAGTATGCATTGTTGATGATAGCGTACGAAATCTATAGTAGATTTAGAACTACTGCAGGATTTATTACTAAACAGGAACACAAAACTTCGTCTGTATACTTCAGACAAACGGACTCAGGTCATCGTGCCTTATATATCGCTCGGAAGTGTGAAAGGGAATAAGATACTATTTTTGTTATTTAGTGAGTGACTGAGTGGAAGACTTGATACACAGAAACGAATGTATGGGACATGATTATGGTCTAAATGGTGTTGTGAGGCTTGTTAGAGAGACAAAAACATGATTAGTTCCTACTTAATGATACTTAATTACGGTATCAGGAGTGAGAATAACACTCACCTATAAAAGGATGGAAGATATTGTGAAGTGGTTTGAGACTCTAGAAGCTAACTTTGAGTGGAAATGGCCAAATCAATACAGGATTTTCCCAGAGTGAGACAGTGCGTCTTGCACGTGACGAGAGACAGATTGGAAAAGGACGAGACAGTGCGTCCCAAAAGGAAGCAATTGCCATACGTCACAATGACTTTAAGCGTATACTAGAAGAAGGACGCATGGTCCGGTTTCTTAGGAATCTGTGTATGTAAGTGAGAGTGTATCAGATTACAGAGTGAATGTAAACACACAAACCGTGTTGTTTTGGAGATCCTAGCGCTCCAGATTAAGACTAGGTGGTGGCAGCAACCGTCATGGTAATTCATGGTATAAGAGACCGACATAAAAGTGGTTATTGATGTAGTCTTCTTTCCAGACCTGTTTTACTTGTATTCCCTATATTGATAGAATTCGCTATAATGGTAGCAGGAGAAAGTTTATGTAGCGATGGGGATGATTTTGGGACAATGGTGGAAGCATATTAACCACCCCCCTTGATTCCCCGATTCCCTAGAACCGTCTCAATGGTGGCAGCGGTGGCATTTCTATCAATCCCCCCCCCCCCCTTCTTCCCTGATTATTCACGCTAAAACCGCCACAATGGTGGCAGCGGTGGGATTTAAAAGCATTTTTAATTGCAATAAACTGCAATTCTAAGATGAGCTGTGTTCTTGTTTTAGTGGTAAATTGTGCGAATAACTTAGACGAAATAACAAGTGTTATTTTTATGATGTAGTAGACGTACAGTAATTAAGAAACTAGTGCAAACCAGACAAGATCGGTATCATGAACTTCTAAACTTATGAGTGCAACTTTTCAGTAGAGTAAATGTACAAATAATAATAAGAGTACACTTAAATTAAGTTTTACAAAAACAATATTGTAAGAGGTTAACTGGTGACTTAAAAATTCTTGCTTGGCACTATGAATTGAAATATTAAAAAAATGGATCCAAGAGGTCAAGTTCCTGACGGACTGGACGGAGTGTCTGGAATTACGCTGGCTGTGTCCGGATAATGTCCAAATGGGACCAGGTGTCCAATGGGGACAGAGAGTCCAACAGGGTCCAAGACGCTTGGAAATGGATGTCCAGGATCCAGAAATCGTACTTGACGTGGCTTTTATGGAAATGCCATTCCTGAGGAACATAGACGTGTCTTTACACCGAATCGGAGAAGGAAATACTTCCGGGCAAGTTTGCTGGAAAATCCCCTGGTCGGACTATAGAAGACATTTTGATGTCTGTTTGTGTCTCAATAACTGGAGTGATGCGGAGGCTGGAAAGTATTTGGCAACTCGCTTGCAAGGATCAGCGTTAAATATGTTGCACAATCTTCCACTAGGACTCATCTTCACTTACACAGAACTTGTGTTCCACCCTGGTGGCAGGTTTGGTTCAGGTGACCAGCTGGAAACTTTCTCTTTTAGTTGAGAATGAGGAAACGTCAACCTAAGGAGTCACTGCAGGAAGTTGGTCAGGCTATCCGGGATCGAGTTGTCTAGCTATGCAAATCCTGGATTGATGACTGAGGCATTCATAAGGCTGAGGGAGCCCCGTGGAAGATTTTGTCCAAGTCATCCTGTTCGTGCTGTAGACACTATATCGTGGAGTCAGAACCTGTGGACAAAAAGACGAGAAAGGAAATTGATGAGTTGAGATCAAGTATCGGTGAGATCAAGTATCGGTGAGATCATGCAAATGGTGAAGGAAATGAGTCTGAAGAAAAAGGACTCGACGTCTGGAATTATTTATTTCAATTTGAAGTAATGCCATTAGGACTTTGCAATGTCCCCTCTACCTTCGAACGGCTTATGGAAAAAGTGTTAGATGGTTTGCAGAGGAAGATTTTGGTAGTTTACTTGGATGACGTGATTGGGTTTGGTCCTACTGTGGAAGAAGTGTTGGCAAGACTCAAAATCGTACTACAGAGGCTACGGGAGGCAAAGAAATGTCACCTCTTTGAGAAACAGGTCTTGTATCTTGGACATGTGGTATCTGAGGAAGGTGTAGGGACTTACCCGGCATAAATTGAGACAGTCAAAAGTCGGCCCCAGCCTAAAACTCAGACTGAAGTGAGAAGTTTCCTTGGGTTAGCATCGTACTATCGACGATACATCAAAAGCTTTGCAAACGCTGCAAAACCACTTCATGCTCTTACCGAGAAAAATCGTGCTTTCCTCTGGACCCCTGAATGTGAGTCTGCATTCCAGCTACTCAAGGAAAAACTCACTACCACCCCGATTCTGGCTTACCCCAAGCTTGGACAGAAATACATACTAGATACAGATGCTAGTAAATATGGAATAGGAGCAGTCTTATCCCAGGAGCATGATGGACATGAGCGAGTTGTAGCGTATGCTAGTCGAACCCTCAGTAAAGCAGAGCAGAATTACTGTGTAACTAGAAGGGAGTTGCTCGCTATTGTTGTGTTTGTCAAACACTTTCGGCATTATCTCTATGCACAGGATGTATTGGTGCGGACTGATCATGGAGCATTAAGATGGCTCATGACTTTCAAGAACCTGGAAGGACAGCTGGCTAGATGGTTGGAAATAATCAGTCAGTATAGACTTTACCCTTCAACACAGAGCAGGACGAGTCCACATGAACGCAGATGGTCTTTATCTCGAGGCGGCCCTGTACACAATGTGGTCGACTGGATGATATCTGTAATTGGAAACAGTAGATAAAGATGCAGTTAATCGACTTGATATTTTATTATGATGTATATATATTTAGTATTCTTGTTTGTTTGTCTATTTCAGTAAATAGAATGAGAAGGTGAATCTGCAATGACTACACCACCGGAGATATATGGAAATGAAACTGGACTGGAAGGGCAAATTGATGCCATTCATATTTCTCCTAAATTCACTTGTGCTGAGATACGGAAAGCATAATTGAATGATGATGATATTGGATTTATCTTAAGATGAAAAGAGATATTTTTGGGAATGAAGAATAATTGGTTATATTGTTGTTATTGTGTAAAGATTCTGTAAATAATAAGAAAATATGCATTCAGCTACTGGTTGCTGGGTCAGCAAGTTAGAAAGAGGGGGATAGTGTGACGGATATATGAAAATGATCTTACTCTTTCTCTTTCTTGCTCTTTCTCTTTCTTACTCTTTCTCTTTATATATTCAATACTTGTAAATATTGTGACCATTATAAATATAAAATGTCTTTTATAATCGTTACTTATTTGTGACATGTTTTTAATGGATTTGCTCTGAACGAGCGGCTAATATAACAAGTAGCATGTGCTCTTGTTGATAAACAATGCTTAATTTATTCCACTATCGATCGATAACTTAATATTCATGTATAATTCATTAGTTTAAGGCGCGATCCAAGGTGCGCAGCCAATTAAATGATTGTATATGCGCGTACGGCTTTCTCTTCCATGCGCGACCCAACCAGTATAAATAGTCCGCGCGTGGGTTACTGGGTTACCCAGGTACGTGACCGACAGCTTTTTACAGGCTAGTTACGCGACTACAGTTTTATTTGCAGGGTATTACGCGAAAGGTGAATATAAATAGTGACTCATACAATGTTTACTTATGCAAATTTACTAGGATTGTTCTAAAATGATAGAGGGAGAGGGATATTTTATTGTTCTATGGATCAATGCGGTCAGAGTGGTGTATATGAAGAGAGGTTTTGAAGTATTTTTGATGGTGATATATTAAGTTGGAAATAGGCATCTATATTTGTTATAGTTTGAATAGGAAGAAAACAAGACAGAATGTCCAGTAGTAAATGGACGAAGCGTCCTATTTTTAGAGGGACGGAACGTCCCATTATCGTTTAAGGGACACAGGTATGAATATTGGCATGGGATTATAGTTGAATTATTATAGAGATATCATTATACAAATACATGAAAGATGTTTTTATTATGTGATTATCTTCTTCTTTGTGAAGATAATATTGCCATTGTTAAGGAATAAATCTAGAATTGGTCAACCTATTTTGGAGAGAGAGATTTTGCTCTTTGGTGTCCTAATTGATTAATTTGGACACATAAAATTGAGTGTGATTCAGGTCGTTGGGCAGACTGACAATCTGTCCCAAATGCGGTCATATCTCAAGTCTAGCCATTTCTAGTTTAATTTCTATGGCCAGTTTAACTATGTCACTGTGATAAGAAATTTTACATTGTATTGTGTCTTGATTTCTCCTAGACTATGAATATTTGGAAAGGAAGGCTTCGGTCCTTCGTGACCTAATAAGGCCAGAAAGTCACCAGTGCCTCCGTAGTTTAATTTATATCATTTAATATTGTATAACGCTTAAACTTATAACACATGTATTCGCCTATCTAGAGGGCGTGATACTTCGTAGATCTTGTAATGATGTTTTAATGAACTTGATATTGTATATAGATATTGTATAGAAAGTGTATATAAAGGATCGAGACAGTTGGAGAGACAACTTTGTCGTATATCTATAGTTTATTATCTACATTTTATTAATGCATATATAACAGTTTATTACAGACATGAGTGTAACTCTCCCCCCCCCCCCCCCCCCTTTCTCCTTCTTCGTCCTGTCCTGGACGGGACAGTGTGTCCTTCAACCTGGAATGGACACAGAACGTTATATGTATAGACAATGCATGGGCTTGTCTTGGAGGACACAGTGTCCTTAGATTTGGACATGGACACAGTGTCTCTTCTTTCTATCCCCCCCCCCCCTTCTTACTCCTTTGAATTACACTCAGTACCTGTATATGTATAGACAATGCATGGGCTTGTCTTGGAGGACACAGTGTCCTTAGATTTGGACATGGACACAGTGTCTCTCTTCTTTCCCCCCCCCCCCCTTTCTTACTTATTTGAATTGCACTCATTATTGTATATAGCATGACATGTATATCAATAGAATGACATTGAATAGTGGACAGTTGAATATGTACACTCGTAGTTAATTAATTAAATAGCTGCATTTACGAGCCTATCTAAATCAGGCAATTATTACTATTACTACATAATTAAGAGGTGCGAACTTAAGACAGTAAGGGACGAATTCAATGGAATGCCGGTTATCTTTGAATTTAGAAAGTCAAATCTTATACAAGTATATTCTGGAGTAAGTTATAACTAGGAGATAAATACTCGAGGCTAGTTTATAACGGTGATGATGGATTTATATAGGTACAATGTTTAACCGACACAGTGTGTTAGCTTGTTACTTAATAAAGGAGTGGAAAGACTGTTGAAATCCTGGTCGGAAGGGTGTATTGGTTTTAATGTTTCATTCTTGTAGAATGGGGACGATAAAGGGACACATTGGCCAAAAGGTGTCGGGCGCAGGTAGATAGTTGACTTTCAAGGGGTAGGAGTACCGAGAATACTAGTAGTCGGTCAGAATAGAGTTACTTGTAATAGGAGTTTAGAAAGAAATGTTAACATTGGTTTGACAGCCATGGTGGTTTGTAAAGTTCGTTAGTAAAGCCTCTATCTAAGTTCAGTAAGTTTATACATGTACATTATTTAAATCGTATGCAGTCTATACTAGTCAATTAAGTGTTGACATCCTGTAAATATAAAGCTAAGAAATACTGTATAAATTATATAAGCAGTAAACATTTATTACAATAATTAATTAATGTATATCTAGTAGTTAGCAATCAGTAAGTTAGTAAGTTCATGGAAGTACTTCTATTCTTGTTGAGAGTTTTACAGTTCTTATATTGTTGAACAGTTGCCTAGAAATGGCTTATCGAATAATAAATTCATTATTCGACTTTAGATCGATTTCAAGTTACAAATCTTGTTAGTCTGGTTTGCCTAGTAAATTAAGTATGCATTGTTGATGATAGCGTACGAAATCTATAGTAGATTTAGAACTACTGCAGGATTTATTACTAAACAGGAACACAAAACTTCGTCTGTATACTTCAGACAAACGGACTCAGGTCATCGTGCCTTATATATCGCTCGGAAGTGTGAAAGGGAATAAGATACTATTTTTGTTATTTAGTGAGTGACTGAGTGGAAGACTTGATACACAGAAACGAATGTATGGGACATGATTATGGTCTAAATGGTGTTGTGAGGCTTGTTAGAGAGACAAAAACATGATTAGTTCCTACTTAATGATACTTAATTACGGTATCAGGAGTGAGAATAACACTCACCTATAAAAGGATGGAAGATATTGTGAAGTGGTTTGAGACTCTAGAAGCTAACTTTGAGTGGAAATGGCCAAATCAATACAGGATTTTCCCAGAGTGAGACAGTGCGTCTTGCACGTGACGAGAGACAGATTGGAAAAGGACGAGACAGTGCGTCCCAAAAGGAAGCAATTGCCATACGTCACAATGACTTTAAGCGTATACTAGAAGAAGGACGCATGGTCCGGTTTCTTAGGAATCTGTGTATGTAAGTGAGAGTGTATCAGATTACAGAGTGAATGTAAACACACAAACCGTGTTGTTTTGGAGATCCTAGCGCTCCAGATTAAGACTAGGTGGTGGCAGCAACCGTCATGGTAATTCATGGTATAAGAGACCGACATAAAAGTGGTTATTGATGTAGTCTTCTTTCCAGACCTGTTTTACTTGTATTCCCTATATTGATAGAATTCGCTATAATGGTAGCAGGAGAAAGTTTATGTAGCGATGGGGATGATTTTGGGACAATGGTGGAAGCATATTAACCACCCCCCTTGATTCCCCGATTCCCTAGAACCGTCACAATGGTGGTATTTCTATCAACCCCCCCCCCCCCCCTTTCCTTCTTCCCTGATTATTCACGCTAAAACCGCCACAATATGTTAGACCTGAAATTACCTCAATGAAAGAAGACTAATAACATGAGAGGAAAGAAAAGAGCAAAGAAGACAACCTTTTTTTGCTATTCCCCATAATGTTTGATTTAAAAAAATAAAAAATAAAATTATAGCTCCTTACGCAAGTTCTCCGGCGAAAGATAATTACTCCGCTCAAAATCTGTTTCATGTATTACTCATTAGCTGATCCAAAGCTCAAGGCTATCTCTCTCTCTCTCTCTTTCTCTCTCTCCCATGCTCCTCCTTTTCCTGTTTACACCGTTTTCTTGTCTTCTTTGCTCTTTTCTTTCCTCTCGTGCTATTAGTCTTCTTTCATTTCCATCACTTCTTCTCTGCTCCCCCTCTCGAGTTCTATTTCTCTCGTGAAATTGAAACGTAAAGTAATAGAATCATGTAGTACATTCTTGTTTAGAATAATATTTTCAATAATATCCAGTCCATTTTCTAAAGGTTTCTTTCCTTTAGTTAAGTGTATGTAGCTTTAATATATATATGTTAGTGTGTAAAACACTCCGTTTCATTCGAGTACTTTGTTTTCACTGAATAATTTAAGGGACTCACGAAGCCACCGGAAGAAGAGCAATTGGCTTATCATGAAGAACTAACATCAAACTGCAACAAAATGATTTGCATAAATGTGAATAAGCAGAAAGGCTGCCATCTCATTTTCCCGTCTGAATGGGTTCTCTTCCTTACGTATATAAGTGCCCTTATTTTCTAAACTTCCATGATGACATAGTACATTGTATAATGCTTTACCTATTAAGATGCATTGATCGAGGTAATTTCAGGTATTACATATTGATGAGCTACTTGAAATTAACTAGGAGGTATGCGCGTATTGCTGCTCTACTTTTTTTTTTAAACTTCCCACGACATAATGAGTGTTTAGTATACATTATATGGGACGTACAGTGATAGATGGAAAGTTATTTCAGTATATTCGAAATGACTTTTAGGTAACTCCTTTTTCCTCCCACTTCATCAACATTCATTCATTTCATTTCATCTACATTATTTCAAGAAATGCATTCAGAAAATGAAGAAGAAAAAAAGAAACGAAAAAAATAGGTGTAAAGAAAATATTGTCGGCGAAGCATTTGTCGTAGTACTAGTAGCATTTGTAGTTTATGGCACACTTTTTGGGCGGAGCAAATGTCGTCGGAGCAAATGTCGGCGGAGCAATTGTCGCTTCAGGCGGAGCAATTGTCGGCGGAGCAATTGTCGGCGGAGCAAATGTCGGTGGAGCAAATGTCGGCGGAGCAAATGTCGGCGGAGCAATTGTCGCTTCAGGCGGAGCAATTGTCGGCGGAGCAATTGTCGGCGGAGCAAATGTCGGCGGAGCAAGTGTCGCTTCAGGCGGAGCAAATGTCGGCGGAGCAAATGTCGGCGGAGCAATTGTCGCGTTTTGCGGAGCAATTGACGGCGGAGCAATTGTCGGCGGAGCAATTGTCGGCGGAGCAATTGTCGGCGGAGCATCTGTCGGCGGAGCAATTGTCGGCGGAGCAACTGTCGGCGGAGCAACTGTCGGCGGAGCATTTGACGTCGGAGCAAATGTCGCGGAGCAAATGTCGCGGAGCAATTGTCGCGTTTTGCGGAGTAAATGTCGGCGGAGCAATCGTCGGCGGAGCATGTGTCGGGTTACCAAATTAATACCAAACGGTTATTTCTGTCTTGAATAATTCCCGATCCTCTTTTGGCACCGCTAAAACGTTTTCTACCACTTGCATTACTCCAGCAAGACCCAGCCCCTCCCATCGCGGCGCCAATTCAGTGAACCGTACATGTACACGTGTACTGTATTCAAAACAATACGAGTCAGTGTCAATTGCGTGGCGACGAAGCAGATCTGCCTAAAACTACAGACTACAGTGGATCATTATACATGAACATTATAAAAATGGCATTGACAATTTACATAGTTTTGGTGGTGACTGTCGTAGCTCTAGTAGCAGGAGAAGTAAATATAAATGTTCTTTTCAAGCCCGAAGATTGCCCGAGAACTGCACAATCAGGGGATTACGTGACCGTAACCTACGTGGCATTCCTCGCCGACGAGTCCGGCAATGAACGCTTCGATAATACGTAAGTATCACCCATTGTTGCTGCGATAAAATTCACATACATTGTGTACTGTGTGTATCTCTTTTTTTTAGATCCACCGGGCCGGTACCATTACGTTTAATTCTCAGCTGAGTCGATAATTGCATAGACCTACCTATGATAATTGAAAAAGCAATTTTGTAGATGATAAATAAGCCAGGCATAGGTCTATAAGAAATGATCCAGAGACAAAATAAATGAAGGTAAATATTAAGATAATATCGCCTTTTAATTTTAGAGCCAGAATGCAGAACAGAAGGGCATTACGTGGGTAAAAGTTTAATGAGTTGACATCCATATGGAAAAGTGGTGTCTCGAACGCATGCTCGCGCGCATGTATTATAACCAATGGGCACAGGCTTCAAAAACCGTTCTTTTGTCAAAGATATTGGTGTAACTTTGCAATGCTGCTAAATACAAGGCTGGCGTGAACGGTATTCTATTGTCTATATTTTTTTCTTGTATTCTCCAGAATATGAGAAAATAATTTTAAGTATTCGGTCGGAAAAGATTTTCAAGTGAATTCTGACACCAACCCTTCCATAGCAATGCACGTACAATGTACTTGCACAATTCGAAGCAGGAAACATTATCGATAACCCGTGTTTGAGACTCTGTATCCCAGCAACGGATTACCCTACGCATACAGCGAGTTCACTTTCCAGTGCGAAATTTATCCCTCTCTGTCATATATCAAAATCAAGCTGATTGGTCTAGAAAATTCGTCGGAAACCTTGAACAAGTAAGAAGATTAATCTTTTCCATCCAATCACATTTGGAGACACTCCGAGCTCATTAGCATAGAGAGTTATGATCTGCACACTCGCCTTTGCGTAGTTGTGTATGCAGTTGGCGCGTAGGGTCATGAATTATTCATGAGACGTACCTGTGTGCGCTGAGCAAAGAAAGAAGCGCGCAGATCCACTTTAGTGGAATTTCAGCCTGAAACTTTTCCATATGTTATGGCTCTCAAGTGATATCTTCCCCTCACATAGGGTTTGGGGCCACTTTATGAACTAGAGTTACCACTTGTTCACTTACATGTATACAACATTATTTGCATGCAAAGTATAGAGTTTGACTGTCTAAGGGAGCCCCTTTTGCCCCTCCCCCCCATGCGTTGCACACAATGAAGCTTTACACTTCAGGGGGTTGTTTCTTGAAACCGTCCTACCTACAAGATCAACGACAACTCGACACTGTTTCACAAAACTGTTTTTGCTAAGATGAGCGACAACTTCTTTGACAATTCTTTGTCACAATTAACTCCAAACCTGTCATCTATTTACAACGCCATCTCATGTCAAGGCAACTTTAAGTTAGTCTATGGGCAGCAAAAAATAATTAACTGAAATTTGATCCTAAAAGTTATTTCTTGATCTTCAAGCTCTCATGTCACTGTTCAGTTCTTACAAACTGTTCCCATAAGGCCAAACAAAAAAAATCATTTGGTTGTCCTCGACCGCCCGCTCGTCATTTTCGGGCCGCTCGCATTTTTTTATTTTTTGGGGGGAGCAATCTTAAATGCCAAACATACCATTTTATGCATTTGCAAGGATCAAAATGCGTCCCGTTGCCAGCTTTTGTCTTTTCAGTACGCAATTAGGTATTTATTAAACTTGCCATTTTTATTTTTCTATGTCAAAATGCCGTTCATTCAAATCAGGTTCTGAGCATTCTTAAACTCATTTTAAAGCCCATCTGTACTAGTTTACAGGAGGGATTAGACCACCCTGCAAAGTCACTGGACAGGTGGTTATCTCATCAAATCAGCTCTCAGTTAATATAAGATAAAGAGGATCATGGGGTACCAATGGTCACCGATTAGGCATTATTGCTACATATATAGAGGGCGCAAGTAGCTATAAGTAGTACAATGGAGATTTAAAAGGTGCTGCATTTCAAAGCCCCAAAAATTCTTTCTGTGTTGGTCTTGATATTCATTGTACATTAAACTAGTCTTTTACCATATTAAAGTGTTTTATAGACTTTGTTTGTTTAAATGCTTGACAATCCCAATGATATTTTTTTTATGGAAAAAAAAAAAAAAAAAAAATGGGGAAAAAAAAGAAGAAAAAAAGACACACTAAAAATGTGTGTTAAAAAAAAAATTAAAAAAAATTAAAAAAATCCGCCCGCCCGCCCCTACTCCAGAAAATCAATCGAGGACAACCAAACAATTATTTTGTTTGGGCCTAAGGTTTTAATGCATTAATGAGAAAATATGCCAAAGATCATTTGTGCATACATCGGCCTACTATAGAAAAGTCGCAGAAGTTCAAACAGTCTGTAATTATAGACCCATGAGAATGACAACAATTTTTGTGAAGGCTTTTGTCTAGACATTTTACATTTCCAAGCCTAATTTTGATACAAATATCACATATATATTTGATAAATAAATGTTAAATCTATGAGGCATAAAATATATATTATGTAAAATCATTTTCTTAACTTGAAAAGAATTGAGGGTCTTCTTTTGATTGGTTATGAGTTATGGTATCTTCTTACTTGCTAATTTCCATTAGCTCGTCGCCAAAGCTACCTCGAGTTTCATCAATTTTATACATTCATAGATATCTTTACTCATTAGTAACACATGTTTTTATGCAAATCAAAATTTTGTATCATTTGTGCTACCACTACCTTAGATTTGTGCTTTTTTAACCAGTTTTAGTGGAATTAACCCTCATAATTTGTTTTGGTAATTCAGGATAAAATTTGACCATTGTGGCAAAGACTATATTTTTAGCCGACAGGGTATCAAAATAATTTTTTGCTAATCACGGTTTTGTGAAACAATTTATCCACTTCCTGACATCTCCGTAGGTCGCCAACAAACATATGACTGTCATAGAGTTGGTTTCATGAAACGTCCCCCAGGGTGATTAAAATGTTTTTCAAGGTTCTCATTTAAATTTCTCATATGTTTGTTTTAAAGAAAAGTAATAGTATTTTAGAATTAATATACTGAATCTCTCTATGTGTTTGTTTGATTTTCAGGGACAATACAGGGCCGGTTAACTTTCGTCTAAATGATAAAAAAAGTACTGCCATGCAGGGATGGCACCAGGGCTTAGAGGGAGCTTGCGTGAGGGAGAAGAGAGAAGTCTTGATTCCAGCTGGACAGCTTACCGTGAACCATAGACTGCCAAGTGAGCTATTATGACAATTATACTTTGATTTTAGTCAACTAAACTACGGTATTTGACAACTGACCTTGGTCAATGAAAGAAAAAAAAATTAAAATGTCGTTTATCTTTAAAATACTGATTCAAAGGAACTGAGACAGAGTAATACATTATGGTTTTGTGCAATAAGTAACATATTGATAAAGCTCTATCTTTGTTTGCGCATTCATATTTCTCCTAGGTTGGTTGATCAAAATCAAATTAAGGGAATACCACTGATGAAATTTGAAGGATTGTTTTGGTTTTTACTTAATTTGAATTTAATGCATCATGACCGAAATAACACCTAACATAATTATTGAATCAATGAAGTAAGCAAAGGTTATTTAACTTCATATGGATGCACATTCTGTTATTCTGTGATGCCGTCTTAATTTTTGTCAACCTTATTTTGACACTACAGACTCCAAGCCTCCACCAAAGGGAAAAGATGTTGGCTATACTTTTGAGGTGCGCAACATCCAAGACACGCCCCCATCTGAGAACCTCTTCAAGAAAATGGATTTTGATGAAAACAAAGAGATCTCGAAAGATGAGGTTTGTGAGACTATCATGTTCTATTGTCTGGTGTAAATGTTTGTGGATGTTGGTATTGTGGATATTGTTAGATATTTTCATTGTGATATGTCACAAATAATTTCATCCATCTCCTATACGCAGGCACATATAGGAGATGTAGTAGCATTTGTCTTGTGTAACAATGCTCTCTAGGCTAGCCAAGTAGCCAGCTCTTTCTTTCACTTTCTTTCAATTAAACAAATTTAGACTAATATTTTCTGCATTAAAATCAGCTAATTTTATGTTTATAATCATCTTCATTTGGTGATTGTGTTCAAAGTGTTAACATTCATTAGCCCATTTTTAGCTTAGAGTAATGTTTTGGTTAGAAAATGTAACTGTTTTCTGTAAAGGGGATCTAATCACCTGAAGAAAAAAAAAAATGTGTATCATGGGAAAACATACATCACCATCCCCCCTTCCCCTACCCCCCCCCCTCCCCCCCCCCCCTCCCCAACAAAAAAGGGGTGGAGGAAAAATATGCAAGATATTCAAATGATTATTAAAGAATTGAAGAACATAGTGGGGAAAATATATTGTAAAGTTAGAACTTAGCAAAAGACATGATTGTGTCATCTAGTGTTCTTGTAAATGGCTGATCAGATTACAATGTCTGTATCAAAACTTGCAATTCCTTTACTGAGGCACTGTACACTACAGGTAGTTGGAGGGAATATTGTGAACATAGTATACCAGAATTGAATCCTGATTCCCAAATGTACAGAGCAAGATGTTCTTTGGTGATTAGTTCCTTTTTAACTGCAGCTGTTTCTGTAAACTTAAATTTCTTTCTGCTTTCTGCTTTCTGGTACTTTCAGATGAAAGCTTATCTGAGCAAGCAAGGCCTTGGGGGAATGCGGGAAGAAGAAACTCTGGATGGAGCCATAAATAATATTTTTGAAAACAAAGATCATGACAGAAGCAATTCTTTGTCTTCACATGAGTTCTTTGGGCACAAGGCTCATGAAGAATTATAGGGTATGTGTTGAAAAAAAAAAGTATAATGCTTACTCTTATAACTTGTCCATTTTGACTTTTTTTTTTTTAGTAGGATTTGCAAATGTAGTCTTTGGGGAAAAATAACCTCACCTTTTCTCAAAATACTAACCCATGCCTGCCTATCTTGTTTTCTATGGGCAAAATATGTACCTGTGAAATTATCTTTATAATACATATAACCATTCCTCTACATTTTCACTCAAAATGTCTGATAATCCTGTCCGAGATGTATCTTTTTATAATTCTAAACTCAAGGAATTAAAGATATGCCATGATTATTGTAATTGATTTCTTCACATGTATTTCCTGGAACTGGTAGCAAAGGATAAACCAAATAGTATATCTGATCATGTCAACATTTTCTTCTAATTACTCCTCCCGCAAACATCTTAAACAAAATGCTGTGGCTCAAGATTATTTCAAACAACAGGCACAAATTTGTGGTGCAAGCCTGCGAAGATATTTCAGGTTTCTTATATTTTGCATAAAACCTATACCCAAGCTATAAATTTAGGTATTTTAGACATTTTCGTAATATATTGCAATCATCAAAATACTTAGTGCCAAATTCTTTCTTTTATTTTGATATACCACATACTCTCTATTCTTCCTCTGTGCATTCCTGTAATCGTCTTTTTGAGAGCCAGAAGGGTATGACCATGATCATGTAAAGGGCAAAAATTTGATAGGCCTATCCTCCTGGCTCTCAACAATCAATCTCAATTTATTCATTTTCCATCTTTAAAAAAGAACAAATATTAAGCAAATAACTACCGTTGGTGAAGGTGATGGGACGAACTATCACTTCCGAGGCGATCTGGATGTAGCTATCTTTCCGAAGCGAAGCTGAGGAAAGATAGCGTATACATTCTGATCGACGAGGAAGTGATAGTTTGCCATCGCCTGAAACCAAAAGGTGATTATTTGCTTTATATTCCACATCTAAAACAATTTAACTACAAAAAGAAAAGGACGTGTATGCATCTACATAAAAGACACCATGCCCAAATTCACACCAAAAAAGTTAAACAGGAGTTTAACGCAACCCCTTGAGGGTACGGTGCGCGCATGTGTTTGTTTTAATTGCGCTCATTGGTAATGCGCGCTTAATTACGCCTGTTTTAGTGCGCTTTTGGATAATCTTCAGTGAAAGTGCGTTGCCCTTTGTAGATAGTACCTCTATCTTCGGTGAAAGTGCGTTGCCCTTTGTAGATAGTAGTACTATCTACAAAGGGCAACGAACTTTTTGTTTCTCCCATCAATAATGGGCGATCTATCTTTTATCACGTGATTTACATTTGACCAATCGTAGAGCAAGATTCTTAGTATGTGGAATATAAAACGTTATATTAATACATTGCATTGAAATAATAATATAAACATCCTTAATAAGCAAGTTTCTTGTAAGCAGGGCACCGGGATCAATAAATATGCATATCGACGTAATGTGGTGCGCATTATAAATTTGGATGTTACATATATATACCGTATCCTTGTCTTCTGAGACGCAGAAAGGCATTAAAATGAATGAATTGCTATTACTTAATGCCCTTCTGGCTCTCAGCATATGTAGTTTATTAATGTAATGTGATGTGCTCAATATTTAAAAAAAAATATATCCTTTTTTATTTTTTTACAACTTATAACATCTTCTGACAGCTAGAAGGGAACTAACATGATGTAAAGTGCTATTAGTTGGCACCCTTCTGGCTCTCAGCAGATGATATGTGCATATGTGAAATACTCCCCAGGGAGTGGAAAATGTGCATTCATTGTGTTGCAGGTAAACCTGAATCCGATGACCGGAGTAATAATATGTGCTGCGCCTAGAAACAAAATTATTGGGCGCTTTATAAATGTGAGCTATTATATCAACTTATTTTGATGCACCTTATATTAATGTTGTTGCTTTTTGCGTTTTTCTTTCCATTTTTCTTTCCGTTTGGTACAGATCCGTAGGTACATGGAGGAGACCAGTATTGGAGGACTGGAGAAGTTTGAGGATCATAAGGGAGCCATTGATCACATGTTCAAACAGATGGACAAAGATAAGAATGGAGCCATTAGCCATGAGGAGTTTCCAGGACCAAAACATGATGAGTTCTAGGACCTGGACCAGAAACTAAACCAGGTGTATAGATATCAAGGGATGATGGATAGAACCAATTTGAATGTAGTCTAATTCCTCTGTGCTTTATTTTAAGTGCTGTTTTCATTCCATTTTATGCCCAATAGCATGTTGCTTTGGTTTAAAAGAAAGATGAAGAACATTGAAATTTGAGAGAGATCCAAAATGTGATTTGATAAAGGAAGTAATTATCATGTTTATCCCATGAAAATGATTAAATATGACATTGCATGGGAGTCCCATGAGCATTTAGTGAGTGTAATGCCATAGCCATTATACCATTCCAACATTCAAGCTAACATTTTCACCCAAATGTAACTTTAAAGATATTGTTGCTCTTGGCTGTGTACAAATATAATGAAATAAAAATGCTCTGCCATTTTCTTTTAGAGAAGGAAAATCAATCAAATAATCAAAGGTTTTGATTATTTTGTATTCATACAAAGCTGAAATAATTATTGTCTATCATTTGTAAGACTGAGTAAAATGTATGTATACACATTAGTTCTTTCAATCATTTATCAGATTTTTTTAATTCATAGGCTAACCAAAGCAACCTGTTATTTAGATGAAGTTTACTTTATTCAAGTTCTGTTGTATGACTCCAACCCCTATTTAAAAGAAAATAGAATACCATTTCAATGCAGAATATGAAAAATAACATCAAATTGGACATACAAGTAATACATTTTGTTATTTACTCTTCATGCATACCAACTCTGTATTGTAGAAAACAATTATGCATTATTTTTAATTTATAAAATATTTGTCTGTTTTTGTAGGAGTTGAGAACTAAAGCTGAACGGGGATATCTAACAAAAAACCTGTTAAATCCAGTACTTTTTCACAATGGGCTCATGTTACTTTTACTGTAATACAAATTTAATAATTTTTCTCAGTACATAGATATGATTATGTGATCATTGATACATGTACATATCCACAGACCCACCCAGAATGTGAAGCAAGTTGTAGATATAAATGAATTAGGGAAAGTCAAATAAGGCTGAAAAGTAGATTTGTTATGAAATATTCAAGATTTAAGAAAATACACATGTGTTATTATATTTTTGTTTACAAGCATAACCAACACATTTTGCAAATGATACATCTAAAAGATCTGTGCATAGCACTTTAATCAGATACATGTACTGTAGCTTTGTTTGTATCATTTCTATTTATAATATACAAAGTTACTTTTTTTTGGTGAACCATTTTCTTTTATTGTAAAGTCAAAATTACTATGCTATACATGCAGTAGTTTGATCCAAGAGAATTTCAGCAAGTTTTTATACACATTGTGTGAGTCAGATTTGAATGTACATATATGATGTGCCTTCCAAGTTGTAAGATGGAGAAGACAGTTTTTATTTCTGAGCATAGGTGAACAAAGTTATATTTTTATGCTTATTCCAAATACTGCAACTACTGATGAAATTACTTTTTCTATGCATACATAGATTATTATTTTTTTAATTAAAGTTGTTATAACGTCTGCTGGGTTTAACTACGTGGCACTCTCTAAAAATCTTTTTTAAAAGCTTATGAGACCTATTACATTTTTGCTGCCAATTTGATTTAAAACTTCAAGTCTTTCATTATATTATTGCAAAATAATTATAGCTATCTCCAAATACTGGTTAGAAGGCTGTCACCTTGAGCCATTTTGGACTTGTGCAGAATTTTCTTTTAAGATTGTGATGATATTTGTATAATTTGGTTGAGAAATGTAGTATGCAAGAATACATGTGTTCATGATAATATGCAATTCTGTACTTGCAAATATTTATTTTAGTTCCCAGATTTTTTTTACTTGTAGAATGTTGAGTAGTACTTAGTTGAAGATCAGAATATGAAAAATAAAGAAGTATCATTTTAAATACTCTTGTTGGTTGTTGTGTATCTTGGCTTGTTGGTAAGTGATAGTGGAAATTGAATGGATTTGCTAATGTTGTTGTTGTTGTCATTTGATTGTTTTTATTGAGAGAAAGTATGTCACACCATGCAAGTGAGTATGTATGCACGGCCAAATCTGTATGTAAAGCCTCATGAGGAGGAAACAAGAAAAAACGTTTTTACAGGCTGATGGCCTTTAAGCAGTCCCTTTTATACAGGTTACTGTGCATGGGAACAAAATTGCAATTCATTCTTTTAATCATAATCGTATCAAATACAGTTATAGTCATCATTTTGTATTAGGCCCTATCAGACCATTATGGCTGCCATGGTCGGCATCAAAATTTTGACCATAATATCCCCCATCTAACTGAAAAATGTCCCTTTCTAAATTTATATATCTCTGTTATCTTTATATTATACTCTAAATTATACTCTAAATTAACTCTATTTGGGATCAGCATGTCGCCCTCTAACAATTTACTCATGTAACAACATGCCAGTGTCCTTGCTATATTGGGCCTATATCCTTTCTCGTTTTTCTTCCATGACGATTATGTTTTCCTTGGAGATATTGATTTGAAAGTTCAGTACTTCTATTATATTTTAGTGTAGTGATGGATTTTTCCTTTTTAAGTTACCATTTTCCACACCTCATCTGCTTCCACCCAACCCGTTCGCAAAGACTTTCAAGAAATCAACTCGAGGGCAGGTTTCAGTATTTTATTGTATTGCCAATTTTTCGAAATTCTTTGCGATAGTTTCACATTTCTTAAAATAAAACTTGTAGCCAATTGTCTTTATTCCACCAACACTTTTTATTTGTACTTTACGTAACATATTTGATCAAACACAGAACAAAATGACAACAAAATCTCATATGATTATCACGAGAATCATTTAACTTTATTCATGTGAAAGACAATAAACGGTTACCGAATTCACCAACATGAATGTTGAACTGAAGATGGTTTGCCCGTTCGATGTTGATGTTATAAAATATACAAAAGTACCGAGTTTATATTCATATTATAGAGATCAACATCGGAATATAATCTGGAAATTCCTGTTCTTCAGCAATAAACGGTTTAGTTTGGAACGCTGCAATGATGTATAAAAGGTTAATGTGGTGTCTTTCCGAGCAAAAATATTCCAGTTGGAACAACATTTTTCCATATTTTCCTGAACCCCGATTGGTAAATACTCTGGAGTAGCAATGAATTTCTGGCACTGACCGAACCCGCCACAGTTGTTGGTATCCTGGTTGCACCTAGCCAAATTGAGCTTGTCTAACCTTCTAAGAAAAAGAAATATAGCCTTAGATTATCGCAATCTTAATTACTCGTCAAAGGGGTCGTAGAGTCTTGTGATAATACATGCATTTTTATCACATGAATTTCCACCAAAAGATAACACCAAACCAAATCATCACTTACTGATATCTATTGTTCTAAAAGCTAACTGACTTAATTCTACAATGAACATTATGATTAAAACATATACATAGTGTGATATATTGAAATCTTAGGATGGAATTTTTGCATTCAATTACAATTTTACGAAAGGTCTATATATTGAAACATATAAGAACAACATCAAATTGTACTCACTATATAGAAACATTTAAAATATACAAATATTGCGAATCAAGCTTATACGATCACAAAAAAGCATATTAAAATATTTTATTGCGTCCAAGTTTTATGTCGTTTCTCTACGTGTTGCGGTAAATAGAATTGATTTCTTTTTCAACTGGAAATTTTAAGCAAAGAAAATGTTATACAAATACTCTATGGTAAATGAACTTTGTTGATTGTAAATATGGTTTTGGGATTTTTTTATATAATTTTGTATCTGATAACATTTGATTTATAAACTTACATTCGTATGCTATGCTTTATTGATCATACATAATAAGTGGCATATACAAACCTTGGCCTAAGGAGGGGCAAAAATCCCAGCTTACGATGAAACATTATACTTTATAGTTCAGTATAGAAACTGCAATATAGAGAGGGTCCTGGTTTGCTTTACGGGGATTCCCCTAAGAGAGCAACAATGCGAGAGCCGTGTCGTATTGGTAGCAAATCTAGATCAGTTGGGGCAAATTGTCCCTCCTCCATATAGGCCTATGCTAGTAATTGACATCGTATTCAATCATTTATAAATATTAAAATAACTTTCATTTAAATGTCAAGAAAACAAACAAACAAACATGAAGAATTATGAGACGTTTATTTAACCGTTAGTTTTCATGGTTTTGTTATTAATTTTGTGCTTAAAATCAGTGTATTTTCATTGGCTTATGTTGAGTAGAAGAGATACATGAAAGTAGTGACTCCAATGATAAGTACGAGGTTGATGTTGAGAAAGACTTTGGCCCGAGGATCTTGTTTAAGTGACGTAATCTTACGGAGACGTTCTTGTTGTTCTTTGAGCAGCTCCTTCCCTTTGGCGGTATCGTCGTAACCGCAGAACCAGTCGTAAGCTCGACGCACGTGGCTCCGTTCATCAGATCGTATCTCATCTGATGAAAACAAGGAGAGAAGGATCATTGGTATGAGATGAAGAAGAAATGGAGAATGATGATGATGATGATGATGATAAATAGGAGGGTGATTATCATCATTATCATCATAATAGTGGTGGTGTTGATATGATTATGAAGATGATGATGATTGATGATTACAATATGGTGGTGGAAATGATGGTGCAATGGTGATTGTGATGATGATTATGATGACGATGATAAATAGGACAATGATCATCATCATCATCATAATAGTGGTGGTGGTGATATGATTATGAAGATGATGATGACCATGGTGATGGTGATTGATGATTATAATATGGTGGTGGTGGTGGTGGTGGAAATGATGGTGTAACGGTGATTGTGATGATGATAATGATGATGATGATGATTATGATGATGATGATGATGGCGATGATGATGATGGCGATGATGATGATGATGATGATGATGATATCATGATTTGTGATAAGCGGTAGTCGGTGAAGAAGGTGGAAAGACAACAGAACACAACATCATTATTTGAAGGAAATTATACAGATTTTGTCAAACTTACAAACTGCAATCACCAAAGTGTTCGTGAAAATGATTTGTGTGGAGAGAGATTAATGGTATTTATCATGGAGACTAAGTTCTTCTCTCTTCTGAGGTGGATTAAAATCTCACTTGTTTTTTTCATAACTAGACCTAAACTGTGGATGCCATCATGTTAATGTTTCGTATCCTACATTTTTGAAGATATTATTTCTAACAACTGATCTCAATTCAATGAAAAATATCGAAGGGTTTACCGTCTATTTCCATTTCTTTGTTAGTTCCTTTGGTGTCTTCTTCTTCAGTGACAGTCAATTCATCTTCGCGCTCCACTCGACTCAGACGAGTCCACCATGTTGTTCTTATAAGCTGTACAAAATAAAACCGAACATAAATGTACGAACAAATTCCTATTCGAATAATAACACTTGGGCTTAGTTATGCGATACTTTACATGAAAGAGATTTGAAATGTCTGACGCCAATATCGTTAAACTGCCCGTTTTTCAGCAGAAAACTTGATAAAGAAATCTTATTTGAGCTCTCATGTCATTCTGCAAAAAAAGCATAAAGCTATATATATATATATATATACAGGCGCGTACGCAGGGGGGGGTTTGGGGGGTTAAGCCCCCCTCTTTGGTATTTTAATGTGTGTAAACCCCCCCCCCAAAAAAAAAAACCTCCCTAAAACCCCCCCCCCCCCTTTGGATTTTTTTTTTTTAAATTATATTTTAAAAAAAAAAAAAAAAAAAAAAACTCCCATAGTTGACCAAAAAAAATAGTGTCCTCTTACCCCCCCCCCCCCCCGATTATTCAGCGGTTGGCTGAGTCGTTGCAATTTTTTGGGGACCAAAAAAAAAAAAAAAGTGTCCTCTTACCCCCCCCCCCCCCCCCCCCCCCCCCGCGCTTATTCAGCGGCTGGCTGAGTCGTTGCGAAATTTTCGGCCCGATTTATAAATGTTAAACCCCCCTTCCCCCCCCCCCCCCCTTGAAAAAATCCTGCGTACGCGCCTGTATATATTCAACAGATACAAACCAACTGCCAGTTCAACGGAACATCTATTTATTTAATCAGCACACACTTTTCATGAACATTTTAAATCAAAATTTAAATCTTACTGACAACTTGGAAACAGGAAATCGGACATAGATCGTCTTTATTAGTTTTCTGATAGATTCTTTTACGCGTGATATAGTTGTTCGAAACTGTAAACAAAGGAGCAAATTGTGAAGTGCTTTTAAACACAAGGAAAGGGCACTACACTATTTTGTGGGATTAGAAATCTTAACTCTGCTGTGCAAAATCTTCTCTGGTAAGATTATTTTCACGAGTCTTCATATATTCAGTCATTGTAAGTTCAAGTTATTTTCTCGATTACCTTCCGGGGGTCTTGTGGGTCAGTGAGGAGACTGACCACCACATTGACCAAGATGGTGAACCAGAAGAGGAAGAGAGCGAAGTACATGTAATGCATGTTAGCTACAATTGATGGCCTGTAGATAGGCTCTCCCCAACATGGTGGTGCTCTGTAGGCGAAGTCGAGGATCATTCGGATACCGCCCACGAAGAACCCTGCACACAGCGCCCAGAAGCACCCCTATTTCACAAAATAATAATTGTGGTTTATAAAAAGCCTTTCAAACAACATTAGATGGAAGAAGTTTAGAAATGGGATTAGTAATCCTTTCATCTTTTTAATTAAACTGTACATGTCATTTGCTCAAATAGTTGATGTTTTAATTAAACCAAACACAGGCACGGTGGCTCAGTGGTAGAGCAGTGGTCTCGTAATCGGGAGGTTCCGAGTTCGAAACCATGTCGATGCGCTAGTGCCCTTTGGTAAGCCATTAATCATCATTACCAAGTCCCTCGGAGAGCATTTAAAGCCGTCTGTCCCCTGGTTGCTAACTTACAAGCATACACATGCTTTCTTAGCAGTCAGGTAAAAACAAGCTAACAAACAAGAGGAGACGATCTTGGTTTAAGAACCAGCAGGCTTTGCGTACAAGCAAGTTTGAGTTACCCACCTCCTGCGAAGTAAGTTCAGGTTTTTGTTATTTAAAAGTCGATTGATGGGAATGAGATAATTCAGTAGTCAACGAGTTAGATTAATATGGGTAAGGGGTCTGCCGTTGATACAGTTTGATCGACCAATTTAATGGTTTCATCGATGTTGCGATGAAAGATTCACTGTTTGATTGAATGACTTATATACGTTGGCCTTATGAATGAATGATTGTATATCGATCTGTTATTTTACCGACTGATCGTTCATTTGACATTTCACTTATTTTTTCTGAAAGATTGCATGCAAAATTAAGTTAATAACCGGACCTCTTCGTTCCCACGGGTCCACAAGATAGCGACCAGGTAGGTAGAAGCGATGGGTGGGGCCAGGTAAGCCGAGATCTCTTGGATGTAGATGAAGAGTTGTCCTCCTTGAATCTCTTGGATGATGGGAACCCATAGAATGGCAATGACGACCAATACTAAGACCACCAATCTGATGCAAGTATCAAGAAAGTGCAACGAAGGAGATGTAAAATAGTAATACATCATATTTGATTCAATTTCAAGGTCAATTTCAAGCCAGTGGTTACCGAACACCCTAACTAAACCATGAGCTCCCCAATAGAAAAAGAAATGTACAAAATAGTGTCTGACATGATGAAAAATAAACTTCTCCATCTTTCTGTTTAGTTTGATTTTGGATGGCGATTTTTACCCGCCCACCTTATGCTCTTGAGTAAAGGGAGCTTATAAAGAAATACCACGACATTCGCAAGTCATTACGAGTTATGGCTAACTATATAGAAATGTTTTCATGTGTTTTTGCTGTGCTATGGGCACCCTGCTCTGCACCTCACAAAGCACTCCATTCGGCATCAAATTCCGCTCCCCCTTATAACAATTAACCCAGTTGGCATCTCATTTGACATTCCCCTTCATACCCCTTGGCACCCAACTCGGAACTCGTCGTCAAACTTGTCACCAAAATTGGCATTCTATATGGAGCTCTGAAACCCAAGTCGGCATCCACTCGGCACCCACTCGTTACCAAACTCAACACACAGTCGGCACATTTACGGAACTCGGCAGCCAACTCGGCACCCACCGTAGCACCAAACTCGGTACAAACATCAGCCCGCAAATCAGTATCCAACTCGTCATCCACTTCGGCATCCCACTCGGCACCCCCACTCGGCACCCCACTCGGCACCCCACTCGGCACCCCACTCGGCACCCCACTCGGCACCCCACTCGGCACCCCACTCGGCACACCACTCGGCACCCCACTCGGCACCCCACTCGGCACACCACTCGGCATCCCACTCGACACCCCACTCGGCATCCCACTCGGCACCCCACTCGGCACACCACTCGGCACACCACTCGGCACCCCACTCGGCACCCCACTTGACACCCCACTCGGCACACCACTCGGCACACCACTCGGCACCCCACTCGGCACACCACTCGATACACCACTCGGCACCCCACTCGGCACCCCACTCGGCACCCCACTTGACACCTCAATCGGCACACAAAGCCCCCAAATCGGTACCCAACTCAACACCCAACTCGGCACCTAAATTCGCATCACACTCAGCACCTCACTCAGTACTCCATTCCGCACCCTATACCCAACTTCACCCCCGGCACCCCACTTGTCACCCCCCCCCCCCAAAAAAAAACAACAACAACAACAACAACAAACAAACAAACAAACAAACACCGAACTCAATACCTGACTCATCACCCTGCACCTAAACTCAACACAACTTTAGGCATTCCACCAAACTTATCACCCTACACCCTACTCAACACCTCACTCGGCACCAAACGTCTGAGAGAATCTTTACCTGCCCACAAGCATGAGTTCCTTGACCCCTGGGTCTTTCTTGCTAAATCTCCTTCTGAAGTAGGTCCAAACATCGATGGTAAAAAGAGTACTGGTTGAGTTGAAGATTGATGTTAGATCACTCATCAGGGCAGCCAGCATCACAGCAAGCATTACACCACGCAGTCCTAAAGGAAAGGTGATAAATAGATAAAATAAATTAAAACTGACATAAACAGATATTCAAAAAAGGTGTCATGGTCAGGGGCGGATCTAGCTTTTTGCCAAGGGGGGGGGGGGGGGGCGTTTGACCCAGGATTTTCCAAAAATCGCGCCGTTTTATTTTTTCTACTTTTTTTGACTTGGCCGCCCAAGGGGGGTTAAACCGCCAAAAAAACCTAGATCCGCCCCTGATGGTTTGAGTTCATAACTTTCGATAATAAGGAGAGCTCTTTCTGACATTTTCTTTTCAAGTGCCACCTCTAGATTCATATTCCTATGATCTCATACTTATTAAGGTTTTGCAAAAGTTGAAGCTATGCTCACCAACACTAAATCTCGATATAGACCTAACCGAACGTATTGTAGCAGATGTTTGGTACCCAGTGCCACCATGACAATCTAGCTCTATTTTCATACTATATTCATACCGCATTATCACCTGTCATGTATTGTGTCGTCAAAGAATAGCCTACATGATTGGAATACAAACCCATGGGAAGGACAGTCATGACTAGTCTAGGATATGCAATATTAGAACAGCCCGTGGCACTTCCGCACACCGCCATGCACGTTTCGGCTGTAGAACAGGCAACTTCATCTAAATGAAGAAGAAGAAGAGGGATCAGTACAGTTTTTACAAAACCTTTCAAACCTCTCTCCAATTCAAGCTAAGTTTAGTTTAAAATTCAGTTTCGATTAATTTGTGTTTTAAGCATGACAGAAGTCAATAGAAAAACAACATTGTCAAATCAAGTATAACAAACTTGCAGAAATAATGAAACAACAGTTTAGTAAATGAAAAGTGAAATAATTTCAATAATTTGGCAAATATACTTAATTTTCAGTGTATTTATTTAACCATAAAGATACTATAAAGAGATAGATAGATGCAAATCGGTCTACATAAAAAACGCTTTTGATAAACAACCATCTAAAAAAGTGGGAATAATCTCCTCAGTTTCTCCGCGTCGTGTGTGTTAACTGATCATCTCATATTCGTTGGATTCAAGTGAGCTGAAAATGACATGAAATTTATCCCTATTTACTGAATGGAATATCCATAGCTTTGTACCTGGGAACATGACCCTGCTGATCATCCCGGGCAGTACCATTAGAAACATGGGGAGAAATTTAATATATCCAGCGAAGATGCAACCTCCCTGTGCATGAGACAGACTCTTGGATGCTAAGGCTCTCTGTACCATCATCTACAAAAACAAAAATGATTTGAATTATAAGGATTGGACAGCCAGATTAACCTAAATAAATCTTCTTCTCTCTCTAAGCCTCCGTCTTCTTCACATGGTGATTAATCGAATAATAACGACAAAATCCCAAGTCGAGATGTAACAGAACCAGGTTGATAAATTTTATTCACGTTTCCTTAGTTATGTGGAGCCCGCCGAATACATTCGTTGGCCAAGTTATTCGTAGCCAAGTAATTATTATGAGATCCAGGAAGAGTGATATTGCGCTTGTAAATAAAGCACGGAAGTAAGGAAAGGTTCTTTTAGAGATAGTAAGGTAATTAAAGTTTCCCAGATGATGTTCTTAGTGATATATTTCAGAAAGAGAGCACCGGAGAGCTAACAAATGAGAATGTGTAGATTTATCTGTGTTTAGTAGTTGAAAATTGTGTATGGTTATGCAGTTTGATCGTATACAATCATAATTAGAATAGAATGACATTGTAGAAGAATAAGAATAAAATGACTCTGTTTTGCCACGCATCCTAGTCATCACCTTTCTTTATTTGATACAGTTAATTAGTCAATATATCAAGTGATCAATTATGCCTACTTTATTGATTAATTCATGTTTTTATTCATTCATTCATTTATTCATTTTATATTCATTGATTTGATCATTTATATATCAATTTATTATTATATCAATGGTTTATTAATTGTTCTCATCAGCGAGGCAATATTTGCACCGTACCTGATCTGTGCACCAATACCAAATAGATGCCGGTGTCTGACCGAACAGAAAACCGGCCCAGGGCATGTCAGAGTTAGTTGGGTGACGTAACATTTGGAAAGAATCTTCTCTCGGATATCCGCACGAAGTATCCGGATTCTGAATTGTTGTGTTTGGTATAGCGTTCATATACTTCACTCGGAGTTGCTCATATCCACCGATGCGAACAAAACCTGTGTTTTGAGAACAAAAATTCAAGAAAGAATTCGTGAGGACAAACTAACACTTGATAGGTTAGTTGAATAGTGATTAGTGACATATTCGAAGTTAGATTAAACAAATACAATTTCCACTCCACATAATTATGAAAAGATCCTCTATATGTATGAAGAGGAAAATAGAGAGCGTGAAGACAGTGACCAAAGGAAATTATAGATCAAAGTTGGAATTGTTGTGTTCATACACAACATTCCAAGTGGTTATCGGACAAGATAAAGTATACTCGTGTATTTATAAATTTATCTGTTCTTATTTTCAATTCGATGTCTGGTTATGATTGTGTTTTATTAAATATAATATTTCTTTTCGCTTTGTAGTAATTAGAATGTTAAAATAATAACCTATGTTATATGCCTTTTAAGCTTTGAAATGAAAAAAGAAACAAAGGAAA